>BHFT01008278.1:0-15531 GCA_004320025.1 Laticauda laticaudata
ATAACAACGGATGGAACATTTTGCTCATCTGTTGTGTCCATTTTGCATCCGTTGGGCAGTGTGACAGGGCCTTAAAGCAACTCTAGCCAAATGGCAACCATAGAGTTAAATAAATATATAAACAATGTATATGTATGCAGGGACGGACTACATACCCACTTCTCAATTACAGATACTGATTGCACGTATTAGTTATTAAAATATTTACATATAGTTCCCACACCATAGATATCTGGCTGAATGCAATCATTACACATTTTCATCAATAGCTTTTGAAAACACAACATCAATATACTGCATCAGCTCAAAGGCGCTTCGTAAGTCTCAAACACTTACTGAAAGTCATGAGAAATGTGACAGCCAGGATGTTGGTGGATAAAAGCTGTTATTGTATGTGACACCATCCTCTATTTCTTACCCTGGTTAATAACCAAAATGGCAGTTATTATCTCTAATGCCCTATATGGCTTCCTTCCATGTTAGGGAACATCCCCTAGAGATGGAATCTACTGGCCCATATGGTAAACTGGGAGGGGTCCCTGTAAGGTCCTTTAGGTAGGAGGGGGAATGCCTTTGAGTCAGTGTGGCTCCTGGCAACTGCCTAGATAAGTCCTTGCGGTTTTCTTGAAAAGTTTCAGAAGTGATTTGCCACTGCTTGCTCCCTAAGCCCGAGAAAGAATGATTGGCTCAAGGTCATCCAACTGGATTTGTGCCTAAGGTGAGACTATAACTCTTGATCTTCTGGTTCCTAACCTAGTGCCTTTACTACTACACCAAACTGTCTCTCCCTCATGGTCCTACTCCCACAAAAAAAAATCAAGGTGAAATGGACACAAAAGCAATTATTCTCTTTATTAGCCCTCTCACTCTTCAGAGTACACCTCCATTACAGTATTTTGTCTGACTAAGAATTCCATAAGGAGGTTCTCTAGGCAGCAGGTGTAAATGATAATATTCTTTCTGGGCTATATTCTTTCAGATTGTGAAGTGGTTTCCCAAACACTGAATATAAATGACTCCACGATTCAACCTCATCTTCTAAGAAGGGAAGCTTTATGTTACTTACATATGTACAATGATTCACTCACTACCCTATGATAATAATAAGTTTACCTGGAATGTATTGTCTGCCTGTGAAACACAGCAATGACTCAGATAATCTGCTTACATTACCCTTTGTTCCTTCTCTCCCATTTATGCCAAAGTATGTCAGCATTTCATGAGGAGACATTGGGCTCCCTACCATGGAGCACATCAACATAACGTGGTTCTCAGATCAAATTTCCCCATGACTACCTTGAAGAAGGCATTGTGTGATATTCAGCAGGAAAGAACATGAACACTGAGGTGTGCATGACAAATGAGTTGGCAGTGTTGGTGTTTCCAGTATCATCTTGATTCCTTCTTGAACAATGGCCTTATTGGAATTACTCAGTGCAGCAAGTTGGAGCAAGCAGGGTTTCCCTTTGCGTACAAACATTTGGTGGTGCTTAAAAGGAAGTGAGCACTCTCAGCAAATAAAATCAAACATGGCGATTTCTTGTTATACCTCATTGGTTTTTCAGCCAATGAGAAGAATCCAATCCTTAAATAAAAGCAACACTACAGCAATATTTTGAATTTCTTTTGGAGGTGTTTAAGAGAAAGGGGGTATATTTGCAAGATTAGGTCAGTGTAAACTTACAGTAAAATAGAATTAGTAAAATCCATCTGATTGTGATTCTTATCTGCTTTGTCCATAAGGCTGACTTCAATCTTGCAAATATAAAAGTACAATTCTCCCCACGTCCTTCTTTATAACCTGAGAAAAAAAGAGAGGGTCTTTTCTGAACTTCTTGGCCCACTACTATCTAGCTGTAACCTATGCAGTCTCTAATCTGACCACTCTCTTGGCAATATCTGTTTGTCCAGTTTCCTACATACTATTTCATCAAGGGGCTGGAAATCTCCTGAACTTTGTATGTTCAGTGATGTAATAATGCATATATTTATTTGGTCACCCAAATCACCTGATGTCTTACCCTGCTCGATATAATTTTCAACATAATCAGAACAGAATATCAAAGTGATAAATAAAACTAAAAACATAATATCGTCATCCAAGTGACAAGAAATGCTCGGAACAACTAGACCTTATTTCTGTGGGAATAAAATCCATCTTAATATACCTTAGACTGGAAAGGCTTTCAGTAGAATTCCAAGGACTGAGGACAGAATAAATATCTTTCTTGTTTGTTTGTTTGCTTATTTATTTACAGGACTTAGATGGCCACCAATCTCCTGGAATGATCAAGAAAATTAATGAAAGTCCACAATTTGGAAATTACCTGCATATGAGATTAAACTTTTCTAAAATGAATGAAGCCACATATCATTCCTGAAGGGCACATAGGAGAAATTATCATCCCCCTGATCTGTGAAAATAAGGAGGAATGTCTTCTTAGAGGCAATGAATTTAGAACCCAATTTCCCAAAACAACACAAGGCGAAACCTGTGGTTTCCTTTTTTTTTTTAATTCAGTGAGGTGTGTTCAGGCTGAGAGGCAACCTTTTTTATTTGATGAAGGATTTCAACTCACAACTCCACACAATCCATATCTGACAAGTCTAAGCCTTGGACAACATGACTTTCAGAGAACTTTAAGGAAAATGAAAATGAAACATTTCACTGCTATTTGTTCAGTAGAAAAGAGGCCACTCAGGAATCCCACCCCATCCTTCCAGCTTTATTAGAAGAACCCTTGGCTTGTAGGAATTTTACTGGAATTTTTCATCTTGGGTAGAAAAAAATAAGTTAAAAATGTCTCCAGCAGTATCATTTTATGTGGGGAAAAATGACTAAGAATCCTCTTGTCTGGAAAAAAAATAAGTTGAAAAAAGTTTCATTTTGTGTGGAAAAAAGTTTCAAGAAATTACTTTTCCATCAAATTGAAGGAGAAGGTTCCAAAAATAATGCAGAAGAAATGTTTGGCACAACAGTGCTTCTAGATGACTGATCTGGGTTGGAACTGATGTTGTACTAGATGGGAAGTGCTGGGATCTCCCTGGAGAGATTTATGATAGAAAGGTCTCTTATCTTTCCCCAGCTGATCTTCACTGCTTTTTGTATTCATTTGTAACTGTACAATTCTGAAAGTGGTCCAATCAACTGATCATGGAGGGAAAAAAACATTATCTAAGGTGAGATACAGACAGAAAGAGGCAGGGGCATTTTTGTTTGAAATATGAATTCAATCTTCCAGAAATGTAACTGGAAAGAACTGTAACATTTAATCAGTACAGGGTCCAAATTTTTAAACTTCAACAGGAGAAAGAGAAAAGTACAACCAGCAAAGAAAATACTGTTCCTTAGTGTGAGGTTGGCATGCTTTTCTGTAACTATTTCAATATGAAGAAATAAAAGGATATGTCATTTAAATTCAACCCCTGCAGTGGTGCTTTTTCAAAAAGCAACTGGAGTTTGTTTTCTTCCTTGAGGAAGAGGTTTCACTTCTCATTTGAGAAATTTCTTCAGTTCTGACTGAATGACTGACTCACCATTTGGTCAGAACTGAAGATGCTTCTTGGATGAGAAGCGAAATGTCTTCCTCAAGGAAAAAACAAAAGTCAGGTTGAAAAAGCATCTTTGAAACAATCATGATCTGGATAACTGAGAATCTCCATAGACACTCTGTAGTAGTGGGCAATCTCTGTATCCCCAAAAGTTGAATACCAATTCCCATTGGCCTCATGCAGCATGACCGAAGGAAGTGATGAAGGAAGCTGGAATTTATCTGGAATGTCTCTGCTAAGGCTTATCTACTTGTACCTCTTTCTGTTGCCAACCTACAGCTAGCTAAAAGGAGGGAAAACAGTGGTTGGGTCAGCCGCTGGCTACTTGAGTAGTAGGACAAATTGTTCACACTGAACTATCTGCTAGCTGAACTACCTGCTAGCTCAGTTTTAACATTCAGCACACAGATGATATGACAACTGCTCCAATGCTCATGAATAATTAAATAGTAAGTGAAATGTAGTGTTTCAAGAAGAAGGAAGGTGACAGTGAGAAAATTTGGGAACTACAGGGCACTACAATGAAAAATAGGAGCTTGAAAGTGAGGGTGGGGAAGCACCAGTAGCAATATTTAAAAGCAGTCCTCATGCTGCTCAAGCCAAACACACCTGAAGGGTACCAGGTTATGGAAACCGGTATCCAGGTGTGAGAATTCAATTCTGGACAAATGTAGTCCTGAACACTCATCATAACACTCCCCAGAGCAGCAACTAATTTTCATGGTATTACTCAAGGGCTGGTTCTTTACAATAGTGATACAGAAGTTAAACATGACCTTGACATGTATGTGTATCCTTCTTCTGGGTTGATGGGTTCATTTTCCAATTCACTTGTTTCTTTTTGCAAAGAACTTTAAGGAAAGTGATACCTTATCCCAAGCTATCTCATACTAAAATTTGGAAAACAAAGAAGAATGAGAGTAATAGTTGGATGTTTGTCATTATTCAATGACATTTCACAGTACAGCAAAAGAAAAAAAGAGTAATGGGAAGCAGAAATTTACCTGCCTCTAAAGCAGTGTTTCTTAATCTTGGCCACTCCAAGTTGTATGAACTTCAACTCCCATAATTCCCCGGCTAGCATACTAGCTGGGGAATTCTGGGAGTTGAAATCCAAAGAGCTTGAAATTGTCAAGGTTGAGTAACATTGCTCTAGAGAGGGATAGCATGTTAGACTAAGAGAAAGAAATCTCCTGCCCTCCCAAAGGTGCAATACTTAAAAAGTATCCGGTATCATCTGGAAGGCTGTGCTAGGTAATGCAGGAGGCTGCAGGAAAATATTGTGGGAACCAGATGTGGTTTCAGAGTTCATAAACATGAAGAAACCATCAAGACCACTCCCACTAACACTGACAGGGCAAGCCACTAACAGATAAAATGAGAAAAATAATCATGCTGCCTTCTTGCACTGATGATCTTACCTAGTTTGGTAATGAAATGTCTGCAAGAAAGCAACCAAGCTAGGTGACCACCAAGCACCTGACAGTTCATCCTTGACCTGCAAATATTCTCTTCTATCAATACAGGAGTTAAGAAGCTATATTAGCTGAATTTGTGTACAACTGTTGCATCTCTTTAGGACCAAGAAATAATGGAAATGATTCCCTGTAGTAGCTGACTTGTTTAAGTGACAAGTTCTTCTTTTGTGATATTGTATCCTGGACTTTTTTTTTTTTTGGCCCTCTTAATTTCAGTAGTGCAATTCAACTGTATGGATATAAAGCATATGTTAGAATAAATGGGGGACTTGGTGAATGGTTCAACAATACACAGGAAATAAGACAAAGATGAGTGAAGTTTCCTTAGTTATTTAATGTATTCATGGATGAATGTCTAATGAATATTTGTAATGACATTGGAACCATAATGATGTCTACTGAATGTTAAACTGTATGACACAATGATGAGTATAGACATGAAGATTTATATATCCTTGGATGTACTTATTTTTGACAAGTTGTGGGTGAAATAGTGAAAAACAGAGAAGAAAATGAATTTCTGTACCTTGAGATATTTTTTTTCCTTTTACTAAAAAGGAAATTAAGGGATGTACTTTAAAAAGTGCAGTTCTAGTACAAATGTACTGTATGGTGTCTTGTGAGGAATCGATGTCAAAAATCCCAAATAGCTATTTACAGAAGAAGTGAAAATTGAATACGTCAAGAGAAACCTAACAATAAGTTGAATGCAATGAGCATGAAATACTTAAGAAATGTTTGTAGTGAAACCGGAAGAGGTAGGATCAAGAATGAATGAGTGCTCAGCAAATGTGGATTGAATACAAAGTTGACCAACAGAAAAATATGTTGAGATTGTTTGATTGAAAATGAATGAGGACTGAATTACAAACCAGATATCTGAAGGAAGATTAAATGGGTTGAGAGGAAGGGGAAAACTGAGATAACCAGTTGAGTGGAATTGATGAGATATTGAAAATAAGAGATGAGAAGACTAAAGAACAAAAGGGAATATATGATATGGCATATTGAAAAACTGAAAACAGTGAAACAAGGATAAAGAGGAAGGAATCATGAAAAAGTTTGATGTAATCTAGTTTTTCTCAAGTTTCTTCAGCTTACTACTTTCTACCTCTTTTGTATGCTCTGAATAATAATATTCCTTATTCCAAAAGGAAATAACAGGATAACTCTTTATATAGTCATCAAATTTAATTTGCCTGTAGCATTAGTAATCTATTTTTTTAAAAAAGCTGTTTCAAAATATGTATTTCTCTTGACAACAACTTATTTATATTTTATTCCATTTCTCTAAATGTTCGTTCTGGTTAGCTCAAATAATCTTTTTGATAGACTCTTGCAGCTGCATCTTAATAATTTATTTGTATTTCATCCTTCCATCATATCATACACAAGACAGCCAATGATTGGAAATTATACATGGGGAAAAAAACCCCACCAGCAAGAGTGACAATAGATCATATAAAATTCCAATAAAAAGTTAAGAGAATGGTTGAATAAGTCAGGCTGAGTCTATAGCTCAAAGCAGCCAAATGTTAAAGAGGGTAGAGTGGCCTTTTTTGGTTAAAGAATGTGAAAGTTTGGGGGAAGCCCCCAAGAAAGGGCACTCAACTATTCCCACTTGAAAGGATTCAGATACTGACAGAAATAATCTCCCCAAAAAAGATGTATTTCATGTTGAAACAGACTTGTATTTAGCATATGGCTCAATCTCTGAACAGTTTTAAATCATATGAACTTTATCAAAGAATCCACTCTCCTAGAACTAGAACAACTTGAGAAGTGACTATTTATTCCATCCTTCTTTCTAGTCCCCAAACCCTAGATTTCTTCAGTAATAAATATCTGGAAGGATAACACCACAATGATTGCATTTTGAATATAACATGAATATACTGAATTATAAAACTTGTAGATAAAGTGTAAGTTTCATCTATTTAAAAAGATCTATGGGAACTGCAGCTTTTAAAGCTACCTAGTTTGAATGTCAAAATAGGATTAGGACTAAAGAGACTGAGATTCAAATCCTTTTTGTGAATGAGATTCACTGAGTGATATTGGGAATCGTCTCTGACTGAGTTGCCTGTACATGTAAAAAGACAACAGCATACTCCTAACATAGTTTAGCATGCTGTATTATTCAAACCCCATGCATATCTCCTGATCTAGCCCCATGATGGCGAACCTATGGCACACGTGCCGAAAGTGGCACACAGAGCCACTTCTGCTGGCATGCAAGAGGTCTCCTGAAAGAGCCCAGCATGCATGCACCAGCGCCAGACAGCTGATTTCGGGTATCTGGTGCGCTTGCATGGAGGGGCAGGTTGGGTGGGAAATGCAGGCACATGCACAGAGATGCACAGGGTGGGTCTCACCTGCATGTGCAAAAATGTGGTGTGCATGGGAGGGTCACGTGTGCATGTGGAGAGGCATGTGGGCCCACGCACCTTACTTTCTGAGTTCTGGCACATGAGCATGTGTGTGCGAATGCATGTGCAATTTTCAGCATGGGAGCCCAAAAAGTTAGCCACCACCAATCTAGCCTATTCCACTGTACAGTGGAAACTATCACAAGCTTCTTGAAAACGAAGAAGAGAAAAATGGACAGTAAATAATAAGAAGAACAACAATATTCTATAGAGTGACTCCCTTAGACAGACAAAGGTTCAGTGCACAGTTCAAAGAATGAACTTAGTCTTGACACCAGTCCTTAATCTAAACTACTCACTGGAGTGTAAAATGAGAGATATAAGCTATCTTTCAAAAACAGGATGAGACGCAAAAGTGTATCTGAAACTGTTTCTCTCTAGCACAACACAAACCATGATTCAGACTGGGAAGCTTCTACTGAAAAGCAGTCAGTGGAAAAAGTTGTGATTAGAGAAAGGTGCAAAACTCCTCAGTTTTGGCCTCAAATTGTAGAAAAGGTTCGCAATCAACACATATTATTCATTTCTTTAAAGGAAAAAATAATCTATTAACAAAAAGCATTTGGGCTGACAGTGAAAGAAAGATGCTGTTCTTAATTATTACTACTACTATTGTTATTATTATTAATAATAATAATAATAATAATCCAGATGTTCACACTGGGTCTGGCATTTTTATCTACCTATTGAGTCCTCACCAAGGACCTGGGGTATGCTAATCTGGATGTTTGACGGTGTTACAGATATTGCCGCAGGATGGAAGCTGTTCCAAGTAAAGCCACCTTCTGCAATTGACTGATGGCCAATTTGTCAATGCCTATGGCAGTGATGGTTAACCTTTTTGGCACCGAGTGCCCAAAGCACACATCCCCAAAATGCAATATGGTAGTGTCCCCTGCGCATGTACCTTACCCCCACACTTCTACGTCAGTGGTGGGATTCAAAAAATTTTACTACCGGTTTAGTGGGCATGGTTTGGTGGGCATGGCATTGTTTGGTGGATGTGGCTTGGTGGGCGTGGCAGGGAAGGATACTGCAAAATCCCCATTCCCTCCCCACCCCATTAACCTGCTTTCCAGCTCTGTTCTCCTGTGCAGGGCAACAAAAGAAGATCCAGCCGATCACCTGGGACTCGGAAGGCAGAGAATACATTGGGTCAGTCAGAGGTGGTATTTGCAGGTTCTCCAAACTGCTCAAAATTTCTGCTACCGGTTCTCCAGAACTGGTCAGAACCTGCTGAATACCACCTCTGTTCTACGTGCATCCCCTCACATGCACCCCATCCCCATGCATGTGCATGTGCATGTGTCCCCTGAGCTTGCGCCCTGCCCCTAAGCATGCACCCTATTCCCTGAGCATGTGCACATTTTCTATGACTTCATTTTCTGGTCCCACCAGTTCTTGTTTACAGGCAAATTATATTTCTTGCAGATCTTCCAATGCACCATTGTTGATACTTTGTCATGCTACTGCTTGTAGTCAGTTATTATTGTTACTATATTGCTATATTATTACTTCATTCTATTATTATTATTATTATTTTGTTGCAGTCCTTTTAAACAAAGTGTCATAGGCATATTCATATATATTAGCTATGTGCAGAGGCTCTTTCACATGTGAGAAATATAAGCTATAAAGTATCTAAAACAAATGGATACATAATATGAACAATCTAATTCAGAGTGCAACCTACATCTTCTATTTACAAATGCTTATCACTGGTCTGTTCCAAAAGAATGATTTTATGTTGATTGGTGTACATCTACATAGTAAACAAACAAATAATTTAAAAATGGGATGGAAGGAAATTAAATGAGAAAATTCTTTATTTTGGTGATGGAAGAATTAGGCAATAGTTTTAAGCTGTTTTTGTAACATTACTCACTAATGACAGTGTGTATTAATAACTGCTGACAAAGAATAATTTAATCATAAAATTAATAATGTTATGTACTAAACTGTCATGCTTCAAGAACCTAGATGCCTTCATTTCTAATAAACCAAGTGATACTTTTTTGATGTCCAAGTTTGTCATAAAGGTGATGAATACTCCTGACTGAAAAAAAGGTTCAAATGACATGGGGCAGACTAATTTCCTCTTCAGTTAAAAGACAAAACTTTGGATCAAGAGTCTAAGGATTTGTTTAACAGGAGTTGGTGGCTCTTCAAATACAATTTATTTACGACAAAATTTTCAAGTCAGTTATACTGCTATGTAAGGACCATCCATTACCATTATAAGAACATTAAAAGTCTGAAGTAGGTTTATACAGTGTATGCATTTGCACCTTAAAGCCATTTATTGCACTTTCACTAAGTTTGGTGTCGTGATTAAGTCACCAAGCTAGAAAGTAAGGCACTATGAGTTCTAGTCTCACCTAAGCACAAAGTCAGATGACTGACCTTGGATCCAGATCCTCTGAAATCTTGCCAAGAAAATTTTGTCCATACAGTTGACAGAAATAAATACTGACCCAAAGTTGTGTGTGTGTGTGAGCGTGTGTGTGTGCAGATGTGTAAGCACACAAACAGAGAGAAAATTATACTCAGGCAGGGGTGGGCTTCAAAACTTTTAGCAAAGGGCTCTCTGCCTGGTTGCTGGGTGGGCATGCCCATGGTGTGTGCGGCCTAGTTGGCCTCCTGCACCACAGCGTAGGGGGGATGTTTTTGCCCTCCCCAGGTTCTCAAGCCTCTGGGAAGGAGAAAACAGCCTCCCTGGACTCCGAAGGCACTTTGGAAGCCAGAAATGGGCCCATTTCCGGCCTTCCTCAAATTGAGTTTTTGCCCTCCCTGAGCCTCTATACATGCCCTGCACTTACCTGCATCCAAAACGGGCTGCGTGGGGACTTCTGGGAGGGCTGGGCTGGGCTGGGCGGGACCAGCCAGGAGTGGGATTTGGGGGTTCTTTGAACTGCACAGAATCTTAGCTAGGGGCTCTCCCGAACCCCTATGAACCCGCAGCAGCCCTCCCTTGTATTCAGGTCATGATAGCTTGGTGACTTAACTACTACAGCAGACTTAGTAAAAGTGAAATAAATGGCTATAAGGTGCAGGTATATAGCAATAGCAATAGCACTTACTGTATGTACTGGTTCACAGAGTCAGCCTAGTGCCCCCAACGATCTGGCTCCTCATTTTATTGCCCTCGGAAGGATGGAAGGCTGAGTCAACCTTGAGCCAGTGGGAATTGAATTGCTGGCAGTCTGCAGAATTAGTCTGCAATACTGATTCCAACAACAGACTTGTAATATTCTTACAGTGGTAACTGGCAGCAAGTTCTAGGCAGGACTAGAACTTGTGGTTTTCCAATTTCTAGCCTGTTACCTTAACCACTATGCCAAACTGACTCTCATTACCCAGATTATGACTATTTAATTTTCTCTTGCTTGTTGTACTTACTGCCCAGTTCCTTCCAACATGTGCAAATTAGGAGGAGAAAAGCTCCATTTGGGAATAAGTTGGAGTTTTTTTCCTTCCTAATTTCAGTTGGTTCCTGGTATTTCTATGTCTGTATGCATGATCTCTATAGCCCTCACAGATGAGAGGGAAGAATTCATCTGTTCTGGAACAAGTCCAACCATGCTTCATTTAAAATAAATAATACATACAAGTTGCATATTTAACATTACAAACTTGAACCTGTGGGAATCAAACTGCTGGCAGTCTGCAGAATTAGCCTGCAATGCTGATTATAACCACTGTGCTAACATGACCATCTTCTCAGTACATTTGGAATCTAAAAATAGAGAAAGCAGAGGAAGAGATCTCAAACACTGTCTTCTCTGCACTTCACCAAACTACAATTCCTGAAATTCTTTGGAGAAGCATCAGAAGTTTAAATGGTACAAAGTGGAGATTGCTACACAAATCAGAGTTGGCTGCCTTGCATCAAAATTTCAGGCCAGAAACATGCCTGAGGAACTCTGATTTAATAATTTCTCCTTCTCCTCCTCCTCCTCCTCCTCCTCCTCCTCCTCCTCCTCCCTCCCCTACCTCCTCCTCCTCCTCCTCCTCCCCCCCTCCTCCCCTCCTCCTTCTTCTTCTCTTCTCTTTCTTCTTCTCCTTCTTCTTCTTCTTCTTCTGTGGGTAGAAATATAAGCTCAGTGTTGCATGTTTGAATTCATTCAGGCTATAATAAGAACAATCTATAAGTGGCCTCCAAATCAGAAGGTTTACCATTTAAGAAAGGACTACCTCAACCTCGGTGATGGCAAGCGAGTGCAGCGTCTCAAGGAATAATTAAATCCGAGACAAGGAGCAAAAGCCACACAATGAAACCAGCAAGAGATGAAGCCATAGTAATTACCAAATCAAGCATGTGGCCTTTGAGAATGAGTAGGATTGTTCATGTGTTACACAAGCTGAAATGAATGTAAAACCACGGACAGGCTATGAAAAGAATCCAGAACCGTACAGAATCCACACAAATGCACATGCTGTGCTTTGGCAAAATATCTCCCATGTACTCACATTTCCGGGGTGAGGATCAGCTTGAAATTCCTTGGCAAATCATGGTTAAGATATAAGGGGACATTATGCAGCAAAATTACAATTGACCTGCTAACACTTCAAAGGTTCCGGTAAATGTGCAGATGAATCAGGGCTCACAAAGCCTTTTTTTTTTCATTGGTCAATTGTCTGAACTGAGGGGTCACCATCCTCTTTCACAATTTGCTAGACAAACAATAAGGAAAATAGTTTCAGTGCTAGTATCAGAGATGTTGCTATTCTTTCTTCTTGCAGGTAGCTGTCTTCTTTGATACTGCTTTAAATTCAATTTATTTTTTTTAAAGTCTTTTTCCTTTAGAACAGGGGTGTCAAACTCAAGGCCCATGGGATGGATCCAGCCTGAGGGGTGCTTAGATCAGCCTGCAGTGCCTCTGCCAATGAAAATGGAGTGCCCTCCAAGGCTCTGTTTTTGGCTGCAACAGCCTCCTGCAGCCCTCTTTCAGCAAAAATGGAGTTTGGGAGGGCTGTGCGCAGCCCTCCTGGGGTCCATTTTCACTGGCAGAGGATTGCAGGTGGATCCCCCCAGCCCTGCCTGGGCCACCACAGGTGCCCCTGGCATGAGTGATGTCGAGCTGACCATACCCTGGCTATACCCCCTGGCCCTCCTGAGGTCAAACACAACCCTGATGTGGCCCTCAATGAAATCGAGTTTGACACCCCTGTTTTAGAACTTAAAATATTGAAAGGAGAAAGGAAGGGAGACTAGTGATGTCAACTTTGTTCTAGCCAATTGATAACTTACCAGAATTGGCTGGGAATTTTCAATCTCAGGGAAAAGTTGGAATGTCCAAACAAAAGGCAGATCTGCTAATGTGCCACAATCAGAAATGGAATGGTGTGCAGTGATCAAAATGCAATGCTCACAATAATTTTAGTTTTCTCCATCAGGATACATGCATTCTCTTAAAAACTTAAGCGATACATTCAATGATAAATTAATGCTATTAATTTATTAAATTTATACACTGCCTGACTCCCAACAATAAATGAGACTGAAACAACGTTTGACACAGCTAAAGCATTTTTCTATTAAGCCCAATTAAAAAATACTTTCTGGGGAGGATACAAATTTCTCATTGCCTAAGCTCAGCAGATGGATTTTGCAATTTATTATTGGACAGTTCACTATGTGAAAACAAAAGTTACAAAGTAAAAACTGACCTTTCCCAGAAGTTTCAGAGATAACTCCAAATTTTCATTGTTCTAAAAAATAAAAAAAAATTGGTCATTCCATGTGCAGTACTTATTCATGCAAGCAATTGTTTGTTTATATTTAGAATTTTACTATGATTTTTTTTTATAATTAAATATCTTCTATCAATCTTGGAGTTGTTTCCAAGCTTTTTTCCTTTTTGAACACTATTTCATAAATTACTTTTAGTAAGCTTAATGATGAAAGTTCAGAACCTTTCTTGAGTCCATGGATTTCCAATTCACAACAATTATGAAGGAACTAAAGGCCCAGTCCCACTGGCCAACGGATGCAAAACATATGCATAAAGGACACAGCGGATGAGCAAAATTTCGGGGGTGCTCCCTCCGTTGTCATCCGCTCCCAAAAGTGGTGAAAATTTGCATAAACAGAACGGAAAAGAACGGACGTGGGTAATATGTAGCGGGGATGTTAAACGGATGTTCATAGGAAGCCTAGCGGATGAAAGGGGATGGAAGGGAATGACACCTCTGAAGGGGTTATGGGGGATAATTGCGAAGCGGACGCATAGCAGATGAAGCGGATGCATCATGTATGCCTAAAGGAAAGAAAGGGGATGCCGCGCAGATGTATATTGGATGCAAACAGTTCACTGCGCATCCTTTCTATTTCCGTGCTACTAACGCNTCCAATGGATGGCAAGCTTTTTTTAACATTTTACATCCTCTTTGCATCCGTAAGTGCAGTGGGACAGGGCCTTAAGCCATGATATTTATTTACTTATGACAAAACAATCAAAACACATCTTAAATAATCAATAAGAATAACAAAACACACCTATGAAAAGGCCACAAAGGATAGTTTGAAAGACTCATACTCAATAAAGCCATCTTGCAAGCTGTTTCCAAGGGATCTTTGAACCAACTGGAATAAACGTATCTTGAGAGATTTGAAGAAGGCCAATAATCAAGGCCAGACTCCAAAGAGCAAAAAAAGAGGACATCTCCTGGGTTACATCAGATGGATGGAACTCCTTAGCAGATGGAACCTATAACATCTCTCCTTGCTTGACCTGAGGAGGTGGATAGCTCTAATCAAGAAGTGTTAACATAAGAATACACAGTAGAGAACACTCATTATTGCCTGTTAACAACTATGGATTGAGATTTCCTTTTTGAATTATGACAATGATAGTGACAATGGAGTTAACCAGGAAGCTATAGAAAACGTGCAGATTCAAGAGATTGCAGTCAACAAAGATTGAGCACAGCTAATTATTATGAAACTTTTTTTTTTAAAGATCACTATGAAGATTTAAAAACAACTTTGTGTTCCCCAGGTCCTGTATTTTGTGTGAAACCAGAAACTTGATTGAAAGGCAGCCATTTTATTTCAGATAGCTACATATTACAATCACTTTCAGAGAAAGCATGCCTCTACCAACTCTCCATATAATTTGCTGGGTAATCCAATACAAAGACGTCTACAACATTTACATCTTTCTTGCAAGCTTTTCCAAGCATCTGTGAGAAGGAACACGAGTCCAGTTATGTTTTTGTTTTGATCTAGTAGGACTTGTTCTCATGAACTTCACTGATACTTAAAATAAGCATAGCTGTCTAGGGTTCTGTCCTATAGGTATTTATTAGCTCTTAATATTAAAAATCTATTCATCCCAAAGTCTTTCAGTTAAATGGATAGATGTGGTGTCCGCAAAGGAAAAGTAAAGAGGCATTCTTTGTGTGTTAAGCCAACAGACAACCCTCTCAATACAGCTGGCTTGCAGCAGCTTCAAGACTGACCACCCACGGTGGCATTTTCTGCATTGAAGAGAAACAAGAGCTCTCTGGTATACTTTACTGGAGACTCCTAGAACAATGACAAACATTGATCCAGAAAGTCAGCGCATAAAAAGCTTTCTAATTCCCAAAACAAAATGAAGGAAAGTAAAGCAGGGATCAAAGAACAAGCCCCAGTTTAAAAGGCTTGGTAACTTGGACTTTATCTGATGAGTGTTCTATCCAGTCTTCTTTGTTTTTAAAGACAGCATCATATGAGTCACAAACTCAGAATGTGCTGAATACACATTCTGTCTCCTAGGATATGGACACCACTGATTTAAAGGGTGCCTGATGAATTCTCTCCCTGGCAACTTCCATGAGAAAGGCTAAGACTGCATTTTTCTTTCAAAACTACATTTCACTTGATTCTTTGGGAACAGTCTGGACAGCTCAAGAGATCTAAAATGGATAAACTGAGTATCACACAGCCCACAAATGTAAAGGCCCTGTCACACTGGCCGACGGATGCAAAACGTTTGTAAAAAGGACAGAGTGGACGAGCAAAATGTTCCATCCCTTGTTATCCGCTCTCAAAAGTGCCCTGAATTTGCATAACCAGAGTGGACAAC
>BHFT01008279.1:0-23723 GCA_004320025.1 Laticauda laticaudata
ACCAATCCCTTTTCGTTCTAAGTACCCAATCAGAATGTATTATTTGAAACCAGTTATTTGCATACAGAACAGTACCCAAGACCATTCCATACAAAATGTCCATTTTGTTCTTAAAGGCCTCTGGTGATGGAACACTCACAACTTCTAAAGGCAAGCTGTTTCACAGATTAATTGTTCTCACTATTAGGAAAATTTTCCTTAGCTTTGGGTTGCTTCTCTCCTTGATTAGTTTTCATTCATTGCTTCTTTTCTTGCCTTCTGGTACTTTGGAAAATAGGTTTTCACCCTTTTCTTTTTGGTAAACTTAGATAATCTTCTACTTATTTTGTTACAGTGATAACTATCGCTAATCTTTATTCTTAACAAGGATTTTACCATGTTATCTTACTTTTGACTTTCATTTAAGCAGACTTGGTTTTTAAACAACAGAACATCGAAGTAGCTACAAAAATAGAATGGCACATGAAGCTTCAATATAAAATTTAAATCAGCCAAGCTATTTCCAATATTGAATCTAAAAACTACAGAAATGCCTGCAGACCAGTCCAGGGTTTTGTTATTTAACCTTTCAGCCAGCCCACCTTTTGCAAAATGAAGTGAAAGAAAAGGAAAATGGACTGACAAGTAGACTATGAAAAAGAGGAATCTAAATATCAGGTTTGAAGATTGATAGGAAGAGGTTCTAAGCAACTACTCAAGACAATGTCTGACAGATACTTCTGAAAGAAAGAAAGATGATTTTGAAAATACTTTATGTCTCTGCATATAGATAGACCAACAGTAGATAAAAAGAGATTTACTGAGATGGAAAACAACTTGCAGCCAATGGTCATTGCATGCCATTGATCCAAGCATAATTTAAAATATTTTAAAAGCTACATTCTTGCTGGCTCCTGTACTGATTTCCATAAAAAGTGCCAGTACATGTATAATTGGCACAGCCTTCAGCATATACTTTGGGAAATCTATCAAGTCTTCTGTGAATATACTGTATATGTCATCTACAAGCATTTACCAGGAGAAACGACACTATCTCAATATATGTTCCACTGACTGACACTACACTAACAACTGAAAGAAATAACATTTCAGTAACACCACCAATGATAATGATGATGCTTTATTCTCATGTGTTATGGCTACAATATTTTTTTCCTTTTCATCAATGACTACATTTATTTCACTACCTTTTTGTCTTCTTTAACTTCAATCTGACATGTGCTATAACTATCTCTCTGCTTTTTGTTGTTTGTATTCATATGCAGTAAATATTAGCCTTCTGCTTCTATTGTCCCACACATATTGGTACAAAAGAGTTAGATATATTACCCTCCCAATGACCTTGGAGTGAAATTAATAATGCTTTTTACTTGAGTCTCTAAAACATGGGTGTTCAAACTTGTGGTTGCCTAGACCTCATTGAGTGAGAGGAATTGTGTTGGAGTGCATATAAAATGTAGACATATAGTTAATGTATATAAATATTGGTAAAATGACATAATAATATCACATGTTTACAATCTTGTGAGGCCACATTACTAGCTGTCCAAGGCTACATGCGACCCATGGTTTGGAGGTTGGACATATGTGCTTCAAAATATCTAGAGGGGAAATGGTAGCTTTGTTCATTTGTTACAAGGACATAGTTTCTAAGAGATTAAGGTTTTACAGGTGTATGTGTCTATATGTCCATGTGCATATCCATGCCATCCAGAGTTTCAGGGCAGGAAAAAGTTTTTAAAAATGAAGAAAGAAGAAAATGGAATATATAAGTAGAAAAATTACTTTCTTGATAATATCTAGTTATAAAACAATGGTTTGGTACCAACTCTCCATATTGGTGCAGTTCTCATTTGAGGCAATTGATGAATTCAAACTGAGAGTGAGATGTTTAGTTAGTTTTAAGAAATTTTTATCATTAATTTACTTCTGGATGGCCATCACCGGGCATTTCAATTTCTTATATCAGCCTGTATACTTCTGTTTCTTTAAATAAAAACCAATCCGTTTGTCCTGCAAAGATAGTTCAGCATTGCTAATATCCAATGCATAACATTTAGTGTATATTTCAAAACAAACAGCAAGCCTTGAGATTGTTTCAAAAGCTGTGGTTTCCCAGTGTACATATCATTGAAAGCAAAGGAACCATGAACTGGATCCAACTTATTTTTATTGATACCCTGTTAGCAAATGCGATTTTAATGAGTCTAAGATATGGCTAGATAAGGCTACATGCAAGACATAAAATATATCAACCAAAACATCTGTGTTTCTATATCACATGGAAGCCGCCTACCTACATGAATGAACATTCAGGCCGGAGGATCCCATGAGCTATGCTAATATGGAACAGAGTTCTTACCACAAACCAATGAAAAATCCACATAAGCCCACATGTTCCATACAAATAGGTATACACAGTATGTTGGATATGGCTCTAGGTATATCAAAAGTTTCCTTGAAACAAAATCAGCTCCTTTCAGACTCCAACTGAACTTTTTTTAATGATTTGTATGCAAGCGTACCACCAGGGAAAAAAAAACAACAGGATTCTGTCTCCAGCAGATGATGGGACATGTCAAGCATTATATTGAGACTATAAGTCTCCAAGGAACTCCTTGGTGTAAAAATCCATGATATATGATAAAGAGTGTTGACTTTTAGGTCGGACTCATGACCAAATCATTCCCTTTGCCTTTTAGAAAAAAATTATTTGAATGATGTTTCTTGATGAGTTGCTCGAGTTGTAGCTTATTCCAAATCAAAACTAGTATTCATGTGTTTTCCATCAAGAAACTCTGTGGTTACCTTCCTTATTCTGCTGGACTGGAAAAACATAGCTAATATGGTGTGATCTGGAGGAAGCTTTGATGCAAGAGCTTTACAAATAAACCTCCAGATGCCATATGGTTTATATCCATCTCTCAATTTATTTCCTATAAATGCCTATTGAATATTCCATTGAGCCAACACATGTGAAACTAAAGCTGGAAAAAGAAAGCGAGGTATACAGAAATGCTTTGTGGCAGCATGTGATTATCATATTTCTTTTCCAATATTGCTACCAGCCTTAAACACACAGTAAATTAGTCAAATGCCAGACTTCTTCAGAGTCAGAGGGAAAAATAAAGAAAAAATATTTAAAACCTTTCAAAAAAACAAATAGTCGGCTTTCTCACGTGTCATAAAGTAACTCTCACAATTGGAGTTTTTTTTCCCCCTATAGGGGCTACTTTTTTTTCAACAGCAAAGCTGCCTTGGATATTCCACTTTAGCCATTAGAAAATTAAGATTCTGGAGAACTCATTTGAGAGAAGATGAATGCTATTCAACCTTTATAGGAAAAAAAAAACAAATAATAGAATGGGAGAGGCTTCTAGGTATATTTTTCACTTGATTGACGAATAGCTTATATTATCATTTCTTGCCTTTCTTCAGTTTCACTTCTCTTTCCAACTGAACTATAAACATATCAGCAGGGTTTAGTCAATGGTCCTTTCTTCTGGGAAGCTCACTTTTCCAAATATAACTTACTTCACCAGTAGGCTTTCTGAAGGCCCATTGAAAGACTCAGTTCCATATTAAGTCTTTGTGTGCTTTCCTCCTTTATGGCTGTTGCTTTATTCGTTTCATGCCAAACTGATGTTGTATGCATGGAAGATGAAATAAACACAGTATTACAAAGGTGGGGAGATGATAACGACATGTTGCTGAAGGAAGACGAAGAAGAATGAAATATTTTGAGAAATATTTAAAAGGCATAATATTATATTTCCCTAAAGGAGGAATGGAGAAACATGCTCTTGGAGGCAGAAAGAGACAGCTCCAACCTTTCTGAATAGCTCCCAGCAGATTTTTTTTGCCCATTAAGAAAGACTGGCCCATCTTATCTACAAAACAAAATACATTTAACTTCAGGATGATGAGATTAAGGCATGATCCACCAGGACATGATAGGATTAACCCACAAGCATCAGAGCTCACTATATTGCACGATCTTCTAAAGACATTGCATCAACGTCCAAATTTCAACCAAACCTGACAACTTACAGAGCCAGCTTGGACCCCTACAACAGCCAATAGAATACATGTTCTTGCACAGGAACAGAAAGTTCAAGTAAAGTTCAAGCCCAACAGACGGTAAAAATACCCCTCACTCTCAACTCCATGTGGTCAGACGCTCAGAACCCATGTGTTTGGTGATTCTGCTTCACCATTAAGCCATCTTTCCAATCAACCTCCATGTTTCCAGTCTTTCTTCCAGCTTGGAACTGAACCAGATGGATATTTCTTCCAAAATTGCCATACCAGCATAAAGCTTTAAACATGCAATCCTTTACCTAAGGATTTCATGTGCAATTCTGACTTTCTATGTGCTTCTACTCATATTCCAGAAAATTTTATTGGATGTTGTTATTCTCTCTATTTATAATATGTGTTCAAGTTGGACTTTGCAATGCCTTTTCTAGCTGTACCACATAGTCCCTGATCTGTCATTCTTATTTCCATATCACTTTGGCACTGGAATGGTCAATCACCAATAAGAGTTCTTTTCCCAGCTGGATTAAAGTAGGTAATATGCAAGGAATTGGTAGAACCAAAAAATAGATATAGTGGCTGTGAGAGAAAGAAGGAAATATTTTATTCTTTTCCCAGCTGGATTAAAGTAGGCAATATGCAAGGAATTGGTAGAACCAAAAAATAGATATAGTGGCTGTGAAAGAAGGAAATATTTTATTGATACTTCAGGTACAAATTCTTTGTTTCTTAGCATAAAATACTCTCTTTTCCTGATACACAATTTAGAAGATAGCTTGATTTTGAAATAGATCTCTCCTTGATATATATAGGTTTTAAAAATATACAGTGACAAGCAAAGAATATATTCCTGAGATGTTTTGGAAGAATAAACCTTCTCTTTCCATGAAATTTTCTAATAAAACTTAATTTACCCCAAAATAATAGATTCAAGGTCAGCTTAAGACAACATGATTATATCTGACATCTAGCAAAACAAAAGGCAAAAAATTTCCCCAGTAATCAAGGCATTCAAAGCAAATAACTTTTAGCAGATGATCTGTATTATAACTCTTTTCACAGAAGTGAAGTTATCCTTCAATCTTTGGCCCAAAGCCATGAGGGCAAAATGTCATTATTGAAATAATACTTTTTTCGTCTTTATCAGTTTTCTTGAATAAACAAATTTCTACTACTAAAACTCTTGTGCCTCTTTGATACTTTGTAACCTTCAGTTGGGCAAAACTGGGCATTGTAGAGCAATAATTTTTGGATTAACATACCTTAAATGGACTAATTTACAGAATGAGTCTAAAATTCAGTGCCCATGACTCTGACTCTGGGGGTTCAAGATGCATATATGCACATAAGAGAAGGAAAATAATATAACAGGGAAGGAACATGGACATTCCTAATCAAATGATTATCTTATCATGTATTCTGGCTATTTTCCAAAACCTTGAAAAGTTCTTCAAGTTCGAGCTAGTTCCGAACTGTAGGCTTTAAATTTCGATAACAGGATTTGTTATCTTTTGCCACTAAATATAGTGCATTGTGATTTATAAATCATTTCGGGACAAATGGGGGTTCTACCATGCACAAGCTACAAATCTCAGGTGGGGGGGGAAGGGGGAAATAATATGGACAACAGACTGCAAATTTCCATAAAAGAATGGCACAGAATACCTTCATTTTCCAACAAAGAATTATATTAAACCACCAACAGAGTTAGGACATCTATTTAATTTTTAAAAAGGAATCTCAAAACATTTTTAGGGGCCAAAGAGCTTGCCAGGGCTTTCAGTGACCTTATTATGTCATTCATGCATTTCTGTAATAATCAATAATTCCACCCACCAAAAACACCAGACATTCCTGAAGCCACCAGAAGGTTGCCCAGCCCAACCTTAGAATGTTCGGCTTTCATTTTTATAATTCACAAGCTTCCAACATCTGGCAACTCAGTACGAGAACCATAATGCAAATAGTGGTTAGCTGCAATCCATTAAAAGTTTTCTCAGAACTGTGTACCATTTTCTTTTGGAGAAAATGGATTTTCTCAAAGATCAGAATACTTGACTGATTCCCTTCACTGAAATGGGTGATATTTCGGGTGTCAGATGCCACATAGGATGCTGAACAAAGGACCTGCAAACACATACATGTAAATTCATCTGCACATCTCTTTATTTCTTTTCTTCTCTCACACATATTTTTCTTTTTCCTTTTTCTCATCATAGACTGGTTACTAATTTCTGGCTCTTTTTATAGTTGCTCAAACCTCCTCTGTCTATGTTATACTAGTGACAACTCTGGGCAGCTACTAGGAATTCAGAAATTCTGCCAAAGAGTTTCATTTTTATTACCTGCTGCATTGCTCTGATTTACTTGTTTTTTATGGAATTGTACCATGTGGTAGATTTAACTGTCCTTTTCGTTCTTACACTGTCTCTGATTAGTATCATTTTAGAAATGAAATGTGTACCCTTCAAATAAATCCTCAAGAAATAAATCCTACCAGAAATGATGTCTTTTATTTTCACTACATCATGGGTTTTCTATTTCAGAAATGTGTTTGTTTACAAGATCTGTATACTGCCGCAGTCTCCATAGACTCCTAGGCATAACAACAATAAAAACCTAACTGAGTGACTTTGGGCCCATCACTATCTCTCAGCCCAACTTACTTCACTGTTGTGGTGAAAATAGGAGGACATGTATGTTTGCCACCTTGAGTTATTTATAAAATCAATAAAGTTAGCAGAAAAGAATGTTTTAAAAATGATATAGAATTATACATTGAAATGTTCACATTAATTACAATAGTAAAAAAAAAAATGAAGCAGTATAAACTACCGATAGCTTAACATCAAATGCTCCCTACAAACATTCTACCTTAACTATCATCAGGAAGGCTAAAAGAGAAGATGTTAGCTTGAGAAAAGGATAAAGTCTGCTCCGCAACCTAAAAAACTATTACTTGGGAAGAGGGCCTCCAAAATTCAAGTTAACCTCACCAAATTGGTAACCCACACTTTCTCCCCAAAAACCTTTATTGGATAAGTCTCTTCCAGCTGGAAACAGCAGTTTTATGAGTACCATGTGCCAAAGCACTATGCTCTGTATTGGTTTAAAACTAGCCATTTGAAATTTACTCAGAAACTTTTTGGGAGCCAAGACCACGCCTCCAAAACTAGCATCAGATGTGTCTTGTGCTTCATTCTTGTCAGCAGCTGGTCGGCTACATTCTATACAAATGTAGCAGAAAATCCTGTAATTTATAGAACTTAAAGCCCTGTCACACTGCCCGACAGATGCAAAACGTTTGTAAAAAGGACACAGCGGACGAGAAAAATGTTCCATCCGTTGTTATCCGCTCTCAAAAGGGGCAAATAATTTGCATAACCAGAGCCAGAATAAATGGACAGGATTGGACAGGGGACCGAGGACGCCAGGCGCAGATGGAAAGCGATGCTCACGGAGCCTAGCAGATGGAAGCAGGATGAAGCAGATGGCAACATCTCCACAAGGCTTCGGAGACCGCAGCAAAGCGGAACGCGGAACGGAAAGAGCGGATGCAGAGCGCGCACGCGAGCGGTGATGAAGAGGATGCACAGCTGAAAGCCTAGCAGATTGAATGGATGCAGAGCGGAACCTAGCGGATGCCCTAGCGGTATGCTATGGGATTGCCGAGCATTCACTGCGAATGCGGGAGGATGCATTGTGTCCAAGCCCTGCGGGTTTTATTATTTATATCTTTTAAGGGAAGGCAGCTCCCAAGCAGGTCAACATTCAGAGGAAGACCTGCTTCCAGATACATCAACTGCCTGCCAGCCTTGCAGCCCTGCCCTGCCTTGCCTGCTGCAATGCCTGCCACAGGATATTGCTGCCATGCCAGGATTGCTGCCTGCCTCCTCCTGCCACTCTTGCCAGCACTCCCTGCCGCCTCCCTGCCACCTCCTCACCTACTGTCTGCCTGCCTGCCAGCCTTTGCTTGCCAGCCTGCCTCAGCCTGCTGCCTGCCTTCCTACCAGCCTTCCTGCGCCTGCCTGTCCTGCCAGCCTTTCTGCCAGCAGCAATCCCACAAACCACGGGGAAGAAGGGGAAGCCTCAGCAGTCTGCTGCAGCCCTTGGCAAGAGGGACAGGGCCACCCTCCTGCCCCCTGGCCCTCACTCTGCTTCTGGCTGGGGCTTTCTGTAAGCATGTGGCTCGTTCTTCTTGGTGGCTGGGGCTTCTGTGCTTTCTGCTTCTGGAGGAGCTGATGATATGCTTATGGCGGTGGTTGCTTCTGCTCGTGCCTTACTCTTGCTGGATTGCTGCTTCTGGCGGTGCGTCGCTTCTTGCTGTTGCTACTCTGCTGATTGCTGCTTCTGGCCGGTTGGTCACTTCTGCTGATGCTGCTTCTGGAGGAGCTGCTGATGCTGCTTATGGTGGTGGTGCTTCTGCTGGTTGCTTACTCCTGATAAGCTGCCTCCTTCGTCCCTTGCCTGGTCCTGGCTCATCCTGCTGGTCCTGCTCATGCTCCTGGTCTGAGCCATTCCTGCTGGTTCCTGCTCGTGCTTCCTGGTCTGGCTCGTCCTTGGGCCTGGGGTCCCTTTTTTATGCTCGTGCCTTTTTTCCTGGTCCTGCTCGTGCTCCTGGTCCTGCTGGCGCTGCTGGTGCTTATCTGCGATGATGGATCCTGTTCTGCTGGTGCTACTGCATGCTGGTGTTGTGGCAGGAGCAAGCCTAACAACCTGGAAGCCCCTCTGATGGAGGGCCCAGTGTGGTCCCTACCAAAGGGAGGAAGAGGCATATTGCAAGAACGGCAGAGGAGGCAATACTTCCAGATCGAGGAGGACACATGAGGGTAGGTGTGGCTTGCAGAGAGTGGCTGAGAGAGAATGAGCTTATCTGTGGCGAAAGGGACCCGGCTGTAATGGACACAAAAAGGAAGCAGGCTGCTTGGAGAGAGAGGTGGGAAGAGCTGGGCTACACTTCAGAGGTGCTCCTCGGCTGGTGGAAGCACATGCACACCTGGTACGGGAAGCTGCACCTCAAGAAATCGGGCCAGGCCGGCGGTCTAGCTTTCCGAACGAACAGAGAGACCTACGGCATGGCCAAGTGCCAGCTTCCTGAGAGGGTGAAGGATGCGCCACGAGGAGCAGCCGCTCTCACAACCCTCTCTCTCCGGCAGCTGACCTAGAGCCAGATCCTCTTCCAGCCAAGGAGTTCAGCGTCCTGTCTTCTCCAGGCTAGGTAGTCTGTGGAACGTGCCACGACGGAGAACCCGCGGACAGCTGTTCTAACCGTGGCGGAGATGCGTGGAGGACTCCCTGGTGCAGTGGGAGAAAGGAGATGGCACTTCACCACAGTCCTACCTGCATCCACCCCAGTCCACCTCCACAGAAAAGGCAGAGAGCCAGACAGGAGGGGCAGAGCCACACTGTCCTGCTGGAGATAAGAGACACCATCAGGAGGCAGCATAGATATCCTCTCTCAGCTGGTCCACACTGACTCCTCATCCTCCAACCGCAAGCCCTTCCTCACCTATGTCAACCAGACCCTCATGTACATTTCGGAACCCCAGTAACCAGGTGTTGAAGGACTGGATCACCGAGCTGCTTCACACCTCCAGTCCAGATGAACCTGCTCCACCCAATCCAGGTCTGCTCCTCCACCCCAGGTGATGTCCCTCCCATTCCAAGGCTTTCCACAGGCCCTCACCTACCAGGGCTACGGCTACCAGGAGGTCCAGCAGCACAGGCAGCAGCCCTTCCCAGTCCAGGCACAGACTCATCGGACGCCACCGTTGCCACCGGTTTCACTGATGCCACCCATGCCACCCATGCCAATGAATGCCAGACGTGTCAGCCACCCACGAACTGATGCCACCGATGCCACCGATGCCACCCACATCACCGATGCCACCCACGCCAGTCCTCACCACAGCTGCAGACCAGACAGCCCCATTAACTGCTCCTTCCTCCACCCCACAGCCAAGCCGCCTCAGTACATCTGTCGTCAGTACTGGGCTGACACCCCATGGCATGGAGGAAGGAGCTCTCAACATCACGGGTCTGAGCCAGCTATCTGAGAGCTTCCTCAACACACCGTCACCTGTTGTCCTCTCGGGCCAGGCACCCCAGTGGCGCTTCAGACCAGCACTCCCAGCAGCACCCACTCCAAGCACCTGGACCCTTCACCCTGAGACTGGGCACACCTCTGAGTGACAGAGAAGAGTACCAGAGACTGGGTGGCTACCTGTAGACTTTATTTGGACACTTGGCTTGGGTTCATTTTTCTTTTAAAGCTTGTTATTAATAAAGATTATCTTTGCTTCACACACTTGCTTCATTTATTTTTGTAAATAAAGACTTGGTGGAAACTTTTAGAAATGGTTTAAGACTTTGCATGCTTGTGGATGGGTAAGGATAGGCAGTGGGATGGGCAGGGATACCTTTGGATGGGTCATAGTTTGTGGGTATGGGCAGGGATACCTTTGGATGGGTTAAGATAGCTGTGGGATGGTTGAGATAGCTGTGGGGATAGATAAACCTCCAGTGCAAGCATAGTGGGACTGTATGGTCCACCCTCCCAGGTCCACACCGGATGGCCCTTCATTATCAATACTAATGTAATCATTGATCCACACATGTCAACATAAACACAATTCTTTATTAAAATGCTCTGTTCATTGTAGGACCACCCACAACATACATGGCCCAATCTCATCAGTGTGATGAGACAAGGCTGAAGGAAGCACCCATTAATCATCTTATCATCCTGTCTTGCCACTCCACTGCTCCAGCTGGGGAGTTGCACCGGGTGTTTCAGGGAGGTTGCACTGCTTGCTTCCCTTCACGTGAGGCTCTGTTGGGACTTGCACATCCTCAGTGTCTATCAGGTTTTGCCCTTGCCTCCATTCCCCAGGCTCCATGTCCCATTGCCTTGTTGGAGGTCCACAAGCCTGCTCTGCAAGACTGCGGTAGCGGGTGCGCATGAGATTGTGCAGGATGCAGGCAAGCTTCCACGATTCCTCTCACGGTCTTCTGGGCGATTGCTGCATGGTGGTGAGAAGTACCTGGAAACCTGTTGGCCAGGATGCCAAAGGCATTCTCCACCACCCGCCTTGCCCTGGACGCCTGTAGTTGAAAGATCCTCTCTTCAGGGTGAGGCATCTGGAAGTGTAGGGCTTCATGAGGTAGGTTCTGAGGGAGAAGGCGTCATCCCCACGATGAAGTAGGGCACATCTTGCGTGTCGTTGGGCAGGCGGGTCTGGATCTGGGAAGCCCATGATGAGGTTGCGTTCCAGCCGCCTCCTTGAGGTGACTGGCGTTGTATACCTGGGCATCTGAAGCTGACCCATTGCCTGAAGCATCGATGTACATGAACTTGTAGTCAGCATCAACCACATGGCAAAGAGGACAATGCTGAAAGAAGCCCTTGTAGTTGTGATAAAGTGGACCCAACTTGGCTGGTGCTTTTGGCAGGCCACGTGCTTGCCATCTATGGCTCCAACGGCTGTGGGGGAAGTTCCACCTCTGATACCACTGCTCTGCAACTTTCTTCCATCCTTCTTCAGTGAGGGGCACTGGAGGAGCTCCTCCTTGTATTCTTCGATGATGGCCTGCACCACTTCTCTGACCACAATGCTGATTGTGTTTGTGTGGCACCCTCCAGCCGTTACTGCATGCTCCTGTAGAGTGTCCCTGAGGCCAGGTGGCGCAGAGTCAGTGCCACCTTGAGCCCAGGGTCTAGGCTGGGCGGAAGTTGGTGCTCTGCTCGGTCAACCTGGTGTCAGCCGCTCCACAACTTCATCAAACATGGCTGGAGGCATCCTCATGAAGTTTGGAATGCGACGAGGGTCTTCGTACCTGAGCTCCACCATCAGCCTTGTTGTACCGTCCGTACTCTGCTCTTCTCCCGACTCCATCTTCGGACCCAGACGCTTCTTGGCCACCTCCTTTTCTTTCCCGTAGTAGAGTTGAAAGAGCCTGTAGATGGCTTCGCACTGTTGCAGAACGATGGTGGCTACCAAAAGGACTGTGTTACGATCCATGGTGGACATGATCTGGATGCTGTGGAAGAGCAAGAGGCAAATGAAGGCTGCAGAGGTCTGCACAGCAGGGCTGCTGGTCTGAAAGTGAGATCCAGTGTGAGTTGCTCCCCCTTTTATAGGGCAATATTGGTTTTCCCTATGCGTGCTTTTCATCCTCTAGGCATCCTGCAGACATCCTTAATATCCGAGATAGGTCCCCTCTGCGAACATTTTTTCCGTTTAAAAACTGCTTTCTTTGTGAGCTGCATCCGCTTTCATCCTTTCTCCGTCCGTGCTACTAACGCTGGCGTCCCGTTGTGTCCGTTCCGCTTCCTCCCTGTGTCTGTTTACCAGCTGGAGCGGATGCGAGTTGCGTGGATGCGCAGCGATGCCTAGCGGATGTAGCGGACGCGTAACGGATGACGATGGATGCAGAATGGATGTTCCCTGTATGCCTAGCAGATCAGAATTGGACGCGTTGGATACATTTTCCGCTCAAAAAGTTTTGAGCAGCTCAAAACTTTTTGAGCGGATGGAATCTCAGTCAATGGATGCTGGATGGATAGAGAGGAAGAAAAACGGACGCAGTGAGTACAAAATGGAAGCATCGCGTAAACCAACAGATGGCAAGTGTTTTTCTCCGTTTTACATCCTCTTTCCATCTGTTGGTGCAGTGTGACATGGGCTTAACAGTGCCTTCCGCAGACATGGCAATAAGATGTTTCAATGAACAAAATACATCCCAACTTTTGATTCACAGATATAAAAGCTAGTAACTCCAATGTAAAATAGAATAGGGTAGACTATATATAATAAGACTGGTTTTACTCTTCTATTCTAAACAGCTAAATATCAGTATTAGCAGTATTAGCTAATACTAATGTTGATTATTAGCAGCTGAACAGTGTGTTTATCAGAGTAGTGCTCCAATGATTTCATGTCATAATTTGTTGCTACATCTGATCCAGAATACAGGAGTATGCATTGACAGGTACAGTGACAGGTCAGAGATGGTATTCAGCAGGTTCTGACCTGTTCTGGAGAACCGGTAGCAGAAATACCACCTCTGACTGGCCCCACCCCCATATATTCTCTGCCTCCTGAGTCCCAGACTATCAGTTGGGTCTTTTTTTGTTGCCCTGCACAGAAGAATGGAGCTGGAAAGCAGGTTAGTTGGGCGGGTAGGGAATTGGATTTTGCAGTATCCTTCCTCTGCCACACCCACCAAACCATGCCCACTGAGCCAGGCCACGCCTACCAGGCCACACCCACAGAACCAGTAGTAAAAAAAATTGAATCCCACCACTGCTCTGGCTTCCCCCATTTTGCCTGTTGCAAGAACTTCACTGGCTCCCAGTTCTCTTTGGGATGGAATTCAAGATGCTGGTTATTACCTTGAAAGCTGCATGTGGCATGAGACCAACATTTTTGCAGGACCATCTCTGTCTCTGTCAGCTGGTGCTCCATTCAAAATCCAAGAAAGAAATACTTAGACTCCATTCATTAGAGAAAAGATGTTTTTTACTGGACAATCAAGTGGTATCATCAAAAGAATTCTGAATCTGAGAAAATGAGCGTGTAAATCACATGTACAAAATGACGGCAACGTTCCCACCCACAATAGTTCAAACTGTCCATTCAATTAAAAGTTGTATATAGCACCATGTGGGCATCTTCAGGTGGTGATGAGGCATCTGTCCGTTGACCTTGACATATTTGATAAAGAGGTGTGCTTGCGCATAACATAAGAAAGGAGGATAAACAAGAAACCTCCCCCCCAACTTATACAGTTTTTCTCTGAAACCTCCAGCTCACTTCCCATAACTATTTCACCCCTCCTCCCCCCTGTTATTTATGACAGCCAAAAGATGCGGAGCAAAGGAAAAGTATCTTGAAGGCTGACAGTCTCTCTCACCTACCACACTGGACAGGTTTCTCATTACAGAAGATGATGGGGAGGGGCGTAGCTCCTCTCAAACAACATGCAGGTGCAACCTGGAGAAGGCAAAGGTTGCAATCACACTTCCCACTGGGGGAATCTGGCAGGAAGTATCAAAAATCTCCCTTCTCTTCCCTTCCTAGCAGGCAGGTAAAAAAAGCAGCAGCCATGAACATTGATCAGCCACAACTTCTCTAAATTTCATTCTCTCAGTTATGGATGGCAGATTTTGGGTGCCTTCTGTAAGTTAGCCCATTTGAAATACCTTGATTCAAAAATTATTGCCCTATGATGCATCATTTTGGCCAGGTAAAGATCATGACAACAAGAGTTTTAATAGAGAGAGAGTTACAAATACCCAACTTGAGTCTCGTGTTCATTAGAAAGCACTACTTTTGCTAAGGATGTTGAGAGGGGAAAGGAGTGAGGGAAAACCCCTTAGCAATATATGTTTCTATGTTTTTCAAGCAGCTGTTTCCATCTTCCTATGTGCCCTTTCTTTTATTATTTTGATTTTTATACAGCCTTTATTATTTTTTATAAATAACTCAAGGTGGTGAACACATTATAATACTACTTCTGCCTTCTATTTTTCTTACAAGAGCAAACCTGTGAGGTTAGTTGGACTGGAGAAAGTGACTGGCTCAAAGTGACCTGGTTGGCTTTCATGCCTAAGGCAGGACTAGAACTCAGAATTTCTTTGTTTCTAGCCTGGTGCCTTCACCACTATGTCAAATTTCGTCTTTATACACTGCAGGTGTACAGACTAGAATATTCCAAAGGTTCTGTCTTACTCCTCTGTGAATTCCAAAGGCAAATGTATTGATGTTCTTGTTTTGGCTTATGGGGCTGGCACATAATTAATTCATTCATGAGTTTCTGGGCTGCTTTGTAGATAAGCGCCTTGGGGAAGAGGTATCATTTTGAGTCTTCTTTTATTCTAAGAAATGGATACGCTATTACAAAAGCAACTGCATGCTTACTTCCTTAAAGACCTACTTTATAAATAAAGCATAAATAATTCAGTCAATAAGATACTTCGTTGGAGCAGGATTTTTTTTGTACCCATATGTTATGGGGATGTTTACATATGTATGTAAATTCTCAGTGGTCTTTCTGAGGTGTATGTCCAAGAGCTTACACTGAATCAACTGTCTGAACCAAAATGAAAACCAATAGTTGGCATTAAAGGACATGGCTTTATTCGAATTATTTCTCCAAATACAATTAGCTACATAACCAAACTGCTAAAAAGGCAAGATGAAGGAAACAGTCATCTGTTTCAAATTAACACTCACTCTAGTGACTGAATAGCAAAACAACTGATTTGGGGATGGGATGGGATAGGATGGGAAGGAGAGGGAAAAGGAAATTATCTTAGAGGAAGAACTATTAATTTTTAAGGATTGCAATTTTATTTTTGTTATTTTCCATCAAATATATTTTCACAAAGGCCATGGCTTAAAAATTCCACTATTGATGGATTAATATATAAACAGAGCTGAAAGAAATCTCTTAATAAGAAGGCCACATGATGATTGATCGATTGATAGACATGATAATGGATAGATAGAAAAATAGATAGATAATAGATAGATAGACAAGATAGACAGACAGACACATATACACATACATACATACATACATACATACATACATACATACATACATGATGGATAGATGGATGGATGGATGGGCAGACAGCAGACAGACAATATGGATCATTGGGTCCTTGTTATTAAGTGACATGACGTACTAAATGAACAATTCTGCAATAAAAAATGAAAATGCATATATTATGTAAATTTTCATAATGGTGGTGTGAGCTTCTAAGTACCATAGTTTTCTTAATATTGATATCTTCAGAGAAAAGCCTCAAAAGAGTGACAAAAAAACATTCATGGTTTGAGGAGTAAAATTATTCTTAATTTGGAGTGTGGACACATTCAGTTTATGTGTGTGGTTGCGTCTACATGTCATTTCCAGTTTCCCATGATTTCTGTTACCAAAATCTTTGATTTGCACATTTGATAGCTTTGTATTAATCACTTTAGTCACAAGGACATGGTTGGCATCTCTTCCCTGTGAATCTTTTCCTGAAGCCAGCAGTTTTCCTGGCCAAAAGGTTAATGTAGTTAGCTTATCCCATTTGTGTTCAGGTCTTGACTGCAGCAGGAAGGAGCTACATATGAAGACAATGGTGAATAGACAGTGAGAATGTTCACTCAACACACATATTACATCTTTTAACAAATATGGGAACAAATCAGTAGCAGCTGATCTTTAGATATGCAAGTGGCCGATGTTTATGCTCATATTTATTTTTGTTCTGCAAAAAAGAATCTCACAAATGAGTAAACAAAAATCAGGGAATAAACAGGATCCATCACTTGACCAAGATCACAAGACTAAAAGAAGGATAATAACAACAAACATTTCAGCAGCAAACCCACACTTAAAAAGGAAGCTGAATTAAGAAGCAAAAATCAAATGTTTTCATAGACATTCTTCAATTTTCAGCAGAACATTGAGACATAACTTAACAGCTTGTATTGGAGCAGAAAGTTCAACATACAGGGGACCTCCATAAACAGAATACTCTTGCTTGTTCCCATGAGTTTGTCCAGATGTAAGTTAACAGTCTGTCTTTCAACAAATAGGCCTCTACTATTTATGTTGTGTCTTCTTCTAGGATCTGTGTACCAGGTGTCCATATAATGGTAGGGTTTTTGTTTGTTTATTGTGCATTCCACAACCTGTCCCATAGTTCCAAAAATAATGTTCTTAATAATCCTAGAAATCTGGAATGTAATCCAGTATATAGAAAGGATATCAAAAAGTGTCCTTGCCAATAGGGCTTTCTTCTTGCTGATTCCAATTACTAACTTATCCCTCAAATTATCAGCCAAATATCCAACATTTGAGATAACTATTTCTAATTAAAAAAAAACCATGAATTCTATCCTTTTGAAGAGTTTCATCTAAAAGACATCCTTAATTTTAGACTTGTTCATGTGGAAGTCCTCTGCAAACAACTCTCCCAGATATTTTTGTTATGTTTACTATTTAAATCTAGGGGCATCCCAGTTTGTTTATAAATTTAATTTGATTTATATAGCTGCCTATCTCATAATAGTGCCACTTTTATTGATTGTAAACTGCCTTTTTAACTCATAGGTAATATCAATAACAAATCAGTGAATAAAATTAGGGCAAGAAATGTTATTTCAAACACAAATTATACAATGGAAAACAGAGCAGAATATATTTTTTAGAATCCTTGCCTACAATCCATTTGTTCTGCTTTACTCGGAATGTATAGCAATGCTGGGTCCTAAAATTATTTGAAGATTTAGGAACTTTCCAATGGACTAGAAATTCACTATTGATGAATGGGATGTTTAATTTTTGCCATTTGGACTGTTAGAGAGTCCCAAACTCCAAGTATGCATGACATTCACAGCATTTCAGGAGGGTATCTCTGTTCTTCTACCTGACAGCTGGGGCAGTCTTGGGATGTGGCTACAATCCAGATAGTAAGCATAAAACAGCTGTTGTTGGGTAAATACAATCCCTTTGAAAATAGATAAAATAAAATCTGTTATTTCATATTCAAGTGGTGAGGGGGAGAATATCACATGATCCTTCCAAAAATTGGTTAAGATGTTCCTCCTTTTTTAAAAAAAATGCCAATCTTTAGAAAGGAGAACAGGCGTGTCACTCAACCAGCATTATGCCTGACATTATTGGGGAAAAACTGCAACAGAAATAGTTTTTTATTTTATATTCTCATTCAGTGACCTACTAAGGTTCCAGCATATGCTGGTAATCTACTTTTACTGTACACTGTATATTGTTTTATGAGAATTAAAACAGAATGGCAAAGAATTTCTCCACTGCTGTGACCTCTCACAAAGAACTGGATATATATTTAATACACAAGTACAAAATACAAATAACATTTAAATAAGTAAATAAATAGCTTATCAAATTCTGCCATCTGGACAGAAATTATTTCTAATTTATTTGTAACCCAAATTGCTCTGGGCAGATTACAAAGTTATTGAATGTATTAAATATTACTGAAAGCCCTTTTTTTCACCCAGAAAAAAAATACTGAAAGCAATAAAATACATTAAATCCATTTGATGAATTGCCCCTATATAGAATTGGAAATGGATACATAAAAGGTGTTCCATGGATGGTATTTCTAGATTGCTAGTATTAAAAGCAAGAAGATGCCCTTTTTTGTGCAAACAAAGAGACAATATTCTTACAGTTTGTTGCAACCAGCTTTGTCAACTCCCTACATCAGGGGTGTCAAACTCATGGCCCGCTGATCATATGCATCATGTGCTGGCCACACCCACATCTGGTTTAGGGAAGGGGGGGAAATCCCAATACATGACATGACAATGACATGACAACGTGAGTTTAACACCCCTACCCTACATTAACTAGCAAAAAGTAGGGATAGTAGCATTATTCTACTGGTTCGGCCCGGTTCTCCTGAGCTGGTAGCGGTGATGAGCAGCAGAGACCGAACCAGTTGTCTCCAATGCTCTGCTTTTGGTCCCGCCCTCCCTGGCTCTTATACTCATCTTTATTCCCTGCTTTTGCAGCGCAGCTGCTTTGCACGGCACAGCAGATTGCCGCGCGTCAGCTGCTGAAGTGACAGGGAAAGTGCAGGATTGCAGGAGGCGAGTCGGAAAGCCTCTACACCTGCACAAAGTGCACATTTGGTGCGCATGAATGTGGAAAGTGTGTGCACACACACAAAGTGCACCCACCAAGCCATGCCCACTGAACTGGTAAAAAATTTTGAAACGCACCATTGAGTAGGAACAATAGTTGTTTGGTGATGCTATCCTTGTCAGCTCTCTACATTAACTAGCAAAAAACAGAATAACAAAATAAGAGAGTTGAAAGGGGCCTTGGAGATCTCCTAGTCCAACCTCCTGCACCATTTCAGACAAATGGTTGTCCAATCTCTTCTTAAATTCTTTCTGTTAAATCCTTTCTCTTTGGAAACTGGAGTCCAGAAATTGTTTGTCTCATATGTTTTTATACTTGAAGTTATTGCAAAAAAAGGACTGGTGATATTAATTTAAAAGGGAAAAACTACACCCCTGGAAAAACACAGCCACCTAAACCCTCCATAGAAAAGTTCAAGTCTCTGCATGAAAAGTATATTCACAAAAGCAGGCGATTTGTTAATAGGATCTGTGCAAACATTTTATGTGCATGGCTTTCCAACTGTTTTTTTCTTATTGTCTGTCTGGCTTCATCTGTCTAACCACAGGGCCCCTTAAATGATGCAATTCCCAGAGCTAAATGCACATATTGTGTCTGCAGTTTCTCATAATGAGAAAGTTACTGCCATGCACTTTGCCGAGTAAACACACTTTCTTCCTTTTGCCTCTGTAAAAACAAAATATGAAATAAAAGTTCCTATTGTTAAATTACAAATGTAAGGAATATGTCAAGTGTCTCCCGGGAAACTAGGCTTCCTTCATACCACAGAAGTTAAAAAGCAAAATGTGTTTTCTTTCTACCGCTTTGTCAGAATGCAATGCTAAAGTTGGAGGGTCAAGCCCCAGGTCAAATAAACAACTTTACTGTTTTGAATTTTTTAAAGGTTGAAACTCCAGATAAAACAAACGCTATTTGCACACAATATGCCTTGTGATCACATGACATGATTGATGATAAGTCAAAACAATTTTTTGTTTGTTCAGCTTTAAAGTGAATGTGTGGCTCAGATTTTCTGTGGCTTTCAATATTATTAGGCAAACAAAGGTGCACATATGGGATGAGGTAAAGGTAAAACCCTTTTTTCACAAACAACATGATGTTTCCTTTCCATAGCCCTGAGTCATTCAAAAGGAAATAAATGGCAGTAAGACTGAAGGATGACGATTATATTCCTCTAGTGCAATGCATACAAAGAACTGATTTGTGAAAAGCTGCAAAGTAGGAAAAAGTAGAGAAAGGAGCTTTTCCCCCACTTCCCCTTATCAACAGCATTCAGCTATTAACCCAAAAGCCAGGCCTCACATCCTATTTACCCCATCCAAGCATGCAACCCAAAGAGGCATAAAGTCTCAATTGCCTAGGTAGACTTCAGTTAGCACTCCAGATTATTTTTAAAATCTTTAGGAAGAGGCAAAAGCACTTTTTATGTTAAGGTCACAAGGATTTAGGCAGATTTTTGCCAATGTAACTTCCTCTTCTGAGGCATTGTTATTTTCTCATCACCACTACAGAGCTTTCACATTTGCTCATCTCTATCAGCATGTCTCACCAAGCCCTGAATGGAGAGATCAACACATACACAGTTCTTTTGTTCACTAAGGGGAATGGGTGGAAAGGAAAAAGGTGTGGAGCAGCAGACCCAGAATTGAAGCCATTAAACGTGTGTTTCAGTGGTGGGATTCAAAAATGTTTACTACCGGTTCTGTGGTTGTGGTTTGGTGGATGTGGCAGGGGAAGGATACTGTAAAATCTCTAGTCAGAGGTGACATTTGCTGATTCTCCGAACTACTCAAAATTTCTGCTACCGGTTCTCCAGAACTGGTCCAAACCTGCTGAATGCCACCTCTGGTGTACTCCTAAAAGATGACTGAAATACTGATCTTTTGACTTCTTCTGCCCTGCAATGATCTATGAAAAAGCATATAGGTCAGCTATGTTCCAGAAGATAAAAAGCCTTCCCTGTGCTAGAAAGCCAATTCACACAACAGCACAGTATAAAGTTTTTATACCTACTTCTAGGAAAACTGGGCATGCATTGCACTGCAAATATCATTGTCCAGATCTAGAAATTTTGAACTACAATTCATATACAAGGTAAAATTCCTTTCAGGTATTTGTGTTTGTGTGTGTTGTGTGAGAGGTGGGTGAATAATTATTGGGCTTACTGGCCTCTGATCAATTCAAGCATGTTTGGTACAGGAAGGCAAGCAGTGCAAGATTTTTTCCTTTAAACTAAGTTTTGGACAACATATACTTACACAGGACAAATGTTTTCTGTTTGTGTTTTTGAATGCAAGAGGTCAAAATTTCATTTTTTAAAGAGGAAATTTTGTAACATTTGGTATACACTAATAGATTTCAGCTGAAAGTGCCAATTGTTTTCAGCTTTTGTCTGTATACAGGAAATATCTAATTGATTCACTGGGAAAATACAAATGAAGTAACTTTTTTTGCTATAGACTCAGCATTTCCCCAAGAGAAAACTGTGTAATTTCCTAACAACACTCTCATTTATCCTTAGTTTTACTTAAGCATATTTTTGGAAGAATTCCTGACATAGTTTCCTCTAATGAAACTCCTCGTGTTAAACTGAGACATTTGTTATAAACATTAGAGCATATAATTAGATTTTAGTCTGAAACTATATTCTCAACTTATATAGTTCATGATTCTTAATAACAAATTGCTGGAAAAATGATTAATATACTATAATGAAATGAAGGTTTTTTTCCCCCTATAAAGCCACCTAATGCAATTTAAATAAAAGAAGTTGATGGCTAATTTCCCTTACTTAGTATATCATAATTATATGATTACCTATAGAAACTCTGTACTGTGATATACGAAAGAGCAAAGTTACTGAAAAGTCAGCATGTAATTAGTTTCTTGCTTTGGCACATTAGGTAGAATTACCACAAAGTGGCAAAAACTATCATTTTATAGAGACCCTTAGGAGATTTATAATGATGGTAGACAAATATATGCATACAATATCAGTTGGTGTACTAAAATTTAATTTTCATGAGGAAATGTAGTTGAATATAATCACAATACATGGGGATGTTCTTATTTTAATATTGGTGGATATTATTATTAGAGAATCATATCAAAAGATATGTCACCAGGGAGAAAATATCATTTATAAATTGCTAATGAGTAGCAAAGAGTGAGTTGCTTGGAGGTATAAGACATTTTTTCACAATAAGCATTTATGATCAAACACAAAAGATCAAGTAGGAAAAGAAAGGATCCATATTACATCCTTTGGTGTACAACAACATTTTCAATTGTTAAAATGTCATTATAAGATAGAAAAATTGAATTTCACTCTCATTGTAAAGGCAAAAAATATTTTTTCTCCTTTTCTCTTTAATGTAGGGTTTAATCTGGGGTGGCCTTAGCAACCTTGTCTCCCATTAGGATAACCCTCATTAGAGTATTACCTCTTTAAGGATACTTTGTTCCCCACAAAAAATTAGAAGTAAGATCAGTAATGCAATCAGAACTTGGAGGTCACAGCTACACTGACTGCTAAGCTAGATGTAGAAGATATGTTAAACCCAAAATGAGACTTTGAGCTGCACTATTTTTAAAATTGATTTTCATTTTTTTAAAAACTGGTGAGTGCTCTTCATCCACATCATTTGTTCTTGATTTAGGATTCTGACAGTTCAGGATCTAAATTGTGTGGATACCCTCCCTGGATAAACACTACTCTTGAAACTCAGTTGGTATACAAGAGAATGATGATGAGATTATGACAAAAGGGTCTGAGCTTGTAGATCTGTCTATTTTCCTCCCTATTTCCTCTATGTAGAAGCTATCCATCCCATTACACTAATTGTGGACAATATATATCAGAAGATAATCCTGTATTTCACTTCTTAAAGACAGCATTCCAGTTCTAAACTTTGGCTCCTTGCTGGTGAAAACAGATCAGAAAGACCACAAGATTACATGCAGTTCCTTATTTTAAGAGATGGGTAAATCTTTGAGGATTCCTCTAATTAGTGAGGTGAGTGAGATAGAAAAAAAACAGGTAAATATGAAGAATGTTTCCATGCTAAACTAAGAGAGCCTGAAGAAACTACTTATCTCTGCAGCCTTATATCCACCAGACTTTAGAAACTGTCCTGTGTATTTCACAGAATCACATAGATGGAAGGGGCCTTAGTCCAATCTCTTGCTCCAGGATCCAACATAACTTATCTGACAGATGATCATTTGGACTTTGAAGATTTCTAATGAAGAACAATTACCGTACCATGTAGCAGCCTTTTCCAATAATTGAGCATTTGTACAATTAATAAGTTTATCCAGCTTGAATCTCTTTCCTTGTAATTTTAATCTGATGGTTCCGGAGCAATAGAGAATAAACCCACTGCATCCTCTACATGATAAATCTTCCAATAAATCTTCCATTCATTGTCTTTTCTTTAGGCTAAACATATTCACATTATTGGACAAAGAGCGTGCTTTCCAGACCCTTCACCATCTTAAGGGCCTGTCACATAGGCTGACGGATGCAAAACGTATGTAAAAAGGACACAGCGAATGAGAAAATTTTCCATCCGTTGTTATCCGTTCTCAAAAGTGCCCCGAATTTGCATAAGCAGAGGGGACAACAATGGAAAGGAATGAACGGGGGGAGGATGTAGCCAGGATGTTAAGCAGATGCTCCACGGAAGCCTAGCGGATAGAAGCGGATGGAAGCGGATGGCATATCCACGGAGCTTCCGGGGGAGCACAGCGAAACGGACATGCAACGGAAGGAACGGATGCAGAGCGGATGCCGAGCGGATGAAGCAGATGCAGAGCGGAAGCCTAGCAGATGCCTAATGGATGCAAAGCGTTCACTGCACATGCGGGGGGGATGCATTGCATCAGTCCCGTGGATATAAAGGGAAGCAGCTAGCAAGTAGGTCACCATTCAGAGGAAAGACCTGCTGCCAGACACAGCTCCAGCCAGCCAACAACCATGGGGAAGAAGA
>BHFT01008280.1:0-24727 GCA_004320025.1 Laticauda laticaudata
AGAGAGAATACAGAGAAAGGATGAAAGCGGATGCAGCTCGTAAACAAAGCATAAAAATGGAAAAAACGTTTGCAGAGAGACCTATCCGCTCTCATCTACTTCCATCTGCTAGGCTTCCCGTTCCGCATCTGCTTCCATCCGCCCTGTGTCCTCCCCCCCGTCCGTATCCTTTCTGTGTGATCCGCTCTGGTTATGCAAATTTTTGCCCCTTTTGAGAGGGAATAACACGGATGGAACATTTTTCTCATCTGCTGTGTCCTTTTTACAAACGTTTTGCATCCGTCAGCCAGTGTGACAGGGCCTTTAAGTTGAGAATGACTGGCCCCAAGTCAACCCATGAGTTTCCTTGGCTGAAGGTAAACCTGAGTTTAGGTTTCCTCAGTCATAGTCCAATATCTAAAACAGCATTTTTCAACCTTGGGAACTTTAAAATATATAAATGTATGTCTATACATTTTAAAGTCCACAAGGTTGAGCAGTACTGATTGAAATTTTTAAACCATGCATTGGCTTTTCACCTAAACAAGAACACATTTGTTTCCATTTCAGAATTTTTGTTGGGCATCACTCCTGACTTAAGAAGAGAGCAGTGGCAAAATGTTTTCTTTTCTGGGCTAGAAATCTCTCCATTTATATCCATGAAATCACCAGGAATCGGTTTCAAGTTAAAGAATACATGACCTTTTTAAACACTGGTTTGTAGGGGGTGTCAAATCTGATGCATAGAAGCAAGGAAGCAAATGTTATTATTTATTTCATGTCACCTTTCTCCTCACCCTAGCCATAATAATATCCTGCTAAAATTAAGCTTTACCAAAAGTGAATATCCCATATGATTTTGTAAAGTGCCTATATGTTATGCGAGAATGGGGAAAAAACCATTTAAGTGCTCTTAAGTCATCTAGAGTTGATGAATGATTTTTTTTTTTTGAGACCAAAGTATAGTCCCCTGCCCTATGATAAAATATCTCCCAGGCCACCACACTGGTTAAAGGATAAGTAGATAGTTGATTGATTGATTGATTGATTGATTGATTAAGAAGATATATTGTGAAGAGTGTGATATCATATAGGGACTAGTGAGTCAAGGTGTATTGCAATCTTTGATTGTTCCCCAATTTTTACACAATAATTTTTGTTTGGACTATGGTTATTTTTTAAGTCAGATATGGACATTATAGCAACAGCATTTAGGCTTACTGTATATACTGATCCAGAGGTGGTATTCAGCAGGTTCTGACCAGTTCTGGAGAACCGGTAGCAGAAATGTTGAGTAGCTCAGAGAACTGGCAAATACCACCTCTGACTGGAGATTTTATAGTATCCTTCCCCTGCAACACACACCAAGCCATACCCACAGAAGCGGTAGTAAAAAAAATTGGAATCCCATCACTGTACTGCTCTATACTGCCTTATAGAACTCTCTGAGTGGTTTACAATGTAGACTATCTGGATTGACAGTAAAAATAGAAGAGGGAGACCTTGCACCATTCATACATCAGCGTGAGGGAGATTGTGTCTCCCAATTTGATGCAATGCTTCAAATTCTGCTTAAATAAAGGCTTAGTAACTTCTTTGTATGTTTCTTCTTTGTGTTTCTTTCTCTAGGTCATTTTTGAGAATGTGGGCTATTAAATGAAAGTGATAATGTCTTCTTTTGTCTTCTTTTTGACTGACATGTTGACCTGCGTATTCACCTTAATGTAATTTGACTGGCTGGCTGGTTTTAATCTGAATTTACCAGACTGTTGAAATTGACTCATAAGGCAAATTTAGGTTTTGTTCCACCATTCAATCAAAGCATATGGAAAGTGACCATATTTACAACACCATACAACCTTACGTTCACATTATCATTCCATACTATTGTGCAATGTAGTGGCCAAGGTATTTAGTCGGGAACATGAAACTTGAGCCTCAGGTTTCCAGTTCTCCATGAAAATGCACTGGATGAGATTGGGGCAATCACACTCTCTCAGCATAAGATCCCAATGTGATCCCAGTGTGATCTCAGTGACTTGAATTTGTGATTCCTAAACTTGGAGAGTGGCTCTAATAGATCTCAGGAAAAAACATTAGAGCTCACTGTCCAGAAAAGTGTAGTGCTAGGAAGAGTTTTGACAGAACCCTAAAACTTCCAATAGAGATCCTAAGCAGACATTGAGGAAGGCAAATACAACACATTAGGGTGAGAAGGAAGATATATGTGTGTATGATTTAGACACAAAAATAAGATGAATACAAATTGTAACAGAATGAAAAGAGAAGAAAAAAGAAACCTAAAGGTGCAAAAAGAAAAAAATAGCAGAAAAAAGAAAAGAAAGAAAAAATGATATGCAGAAGTAGTTTCCAATCTTCTTTACAACAGTTATAATTATAAATTTATCTCTCTTTTTCTAAAGTTACATCATGTCTTTCTACTTTCTGTAATTAGATAATCATCAAAACAATAAATTACCACCAACTAGGTTAGACAAAATGTTTAAAAATATGTCTAGTAAATGTTGGTAATATAACCAAAAATCTGGCATATCTGTGGTGGACTTGTGCTAAAGCAAAAAGAAAATCAGGCAAAAATGCACATGTGGCTAGAAAAAAATGTCAGGAAAACATGTAGATCTTAAACCTGATTTGATAAACAAAGTGTATATATTTAACATTGCATGTATTATCAGCAGTGAGGATTGCATTTGCGCAGCATTGGAAAAATGAAGAAATACCACTAGATGAAGACATAATGAAGAAGATATTGGACTCTGCAGAAATGAACAGAGTTACACTGATGATTAAACAGAAATAAGATATAGAATACTACCAAACATGGAATTTATTTTATCAATGGCTGGAAAAAAGAGGTAAAGATTAGGAATAAAGTTTGTATTGTTAAGCAAACTAAATAATCCAGACAACACAATGCTTATTAAACACTAATTAAATATTATAGTAGAGAATTAATAAAACTTTATAAAAAACCCATAAATCCTAAGTTCTTTTTTATGCAAAAAAGGCCATAAGGGGTTTCCAATCGCCAATAAATGTAGACATTGTCTATTCTCAAATCAGGCAAGTCACTTCGGCCATTTCAGTGGCTTTTGTCATTTTCATCAGCCTAAGTGATCTCACAGGGTTGTTGTTGTAAGGGAGACAGGAAAGGAATTTCTTTGTGGATTGCCTTGAGCCCCCAGAGAAAAAGCAACATATAAATGCAGTAAATAAACCAAGTTTGCTTTTGAAATCTGCAGTCAAAACTTCATAATTCATGCATTACGTCTCTGTGGGGAGATCTATATCTTTGGGAATCAGCTCTACCTTTTCAAAGGTCAACTTCTCCATGCCAGTGATTTTGTGTATGTGTGTGTGTGTGTGTGTGTGTACACTAACATGTACATTGCTATTTTAGTACCTTATGCTGATATCAGGTCATCAGCCTTACTCCAGGGACTCACTGTAGCAGATTTCCTTTCTCAAGAGAGCCAGCTGCTCACAAGCTCTTGCCTGAAGCACTGAGACCAGGAAACTTGTTCCTAATGGAGTTACAAATCTTAATCCAGCTGGTGGCTCCTTCCTGACAGAGATGCTTCGCATGGGCCCCTGGACACATTGAGTATTGAACCTGCACTCTGAACCAGCTAAGGCTCCATATGCTAGCCCTTTTAACCTCTTTCTCTCTGTTCTCCCCCCTTCCCACCTTCCATATGCTCACAAAATGAATGCATTGTTTTTAAAACATCTTCATTGTTAGCTATTTGAACATGCAATTGAAATAAAATTCTTCCAATTTTGCAGATTATTTTTTTTTTATGTAGGAACCTGCTAGCACTTAGACTGTGCTGATTTTGTGTGCTTTTTTGGGAATTTTTCAATTGGCAGTTTCCTTAAATTGGATCATGCAAAGATGCAATGGGTAAATCAGATAGTGGAGATTTGAGTTGTCTCCAGGAATTTTGTCCGGAAGTGCAAATGGCCATTGTGCTTTCTTCACTTTCTATATAATTTCTGAAATGGACCCTAATTCCAGCAATAGTTACTGGGCATACAGGCCCTTCTTCTGAGCCAGCTTGGTGTAGTAATTAAGATGGTAGATTAAAAGTGGAAGACTATGAGTTTTAGTCCACCATAGACATGAAAGCCAGGTGGATAACTTTGGATCAGTTATTTTGACTCAGAATAGTCTGGACATACCCCAGAAGGTTGTTATTATGGAGAACATAGAAGGCAGACCATTATGTCTTCAATTATACAAAACAAATTTGGAATACAAATAAAATAAATAATATAATAAAATAATACAACAAAACAAAGCTATAAAACAAAATGGAATGGAATGGAATACAACAAAACTTTTCAAAATTATTGACTTCTGCTATACTACTAGCCCATAGTGCCACAGAAGTCAAGGAGTTCTATAATGCAGCCATACTTTCAAGATTCATACTGATGACAAAACCTTTGGAAAGCTTCTCCAGTATTAAGCTTATACTCTTAATTATCCTCTTTAACGAAATGCTGAAATCTCCTGCCTAATATTTTGGATTGGATTGTACCTTGTCGACAAACCAGAATGAAGAATGCCCAGTGCTGGTGTTTTGAATCATCTGTAACACTGAATATTGAATTTTATACTGTTGCTGCTGTTGGTGGAAACTTTTATATTGGAGATGCTCTCAGATACACCACACCAGGCAGATCAGATTATAAGACTGACTGCTTGGAAATCCAAACTGGCTTGTACTCTGTATTTGGTTATGGAAAAGTTTGTCATAAAGAACTCCTCTTGTGGGAACACCACGCTGTACAACCTGGAGGAGTCTCCATGAATGCTTTGATTAAAAGCTATATGTGGAGACAGAAACTGACTCAGATTTGAAAAGATTGCAGATGTGTGCAGCACACGCCCATGCATTTATTTCCTGCACTACCACCTGGCAGAATTAATGTGAATCATAGTTGTTCTAAGTTACATTAATATATACAATTTTCAGGGGTAGCAGAGCAATATAGTTATGGAGCCACTGACATAAAATTCAGTTTTGGTGCTCGAGGTTATAGGTGTCAGAAGGCAAACGATGTACTCCCTGGAGCGCATCATTCTTTGTGTAAAATCATAGTTCTTAGTTAATGGATCCCAACCTAGGCAGGTGTAGTCTCATAATTATATCCTTGAAAATTCTCATTAACCAATCAGCATTGCTTTGTGTCAGTGCCTCCATATTTAATGGAGCTAATCATTTCTACACAAGCTCTTCAAGCAGTTCAGCTAACACCGAAAATTGTATTCAAATATATCCTTTCAACACCAATATATTTGTTTGCCTGACAGTAAATATACACAAGAAGATTGGAATGCAGTTGGGAACAAAGGGGTGTGCAATATATTGGTGGATGCCACCCATTCTTTTGTGGTTGTTTCATGGCCAATTCACACTGCAATCCTGACAGTAGAACATTCACAATGTGGAATTATAGCATGTGAAAAATTGATTGAGTTTAAATGTTTCCTGTTGCTGTATCGTGATGTGGTGAGTTCTCCAGATATTGTGCATTGAAAACATGCTATTTTTCAACTCATTAAAAACTTTTGATATTTTGAATATTATAGTAAATGATTTTTTTTTGATAAATCAGATATTTTGATAAATCAGATATTTTGTCCCCTTATAATAAAAAGCAAAAAGTGAGTGGTGTTAGTCTAGATCAGTGTTTTTCAAACTTGGCAGCTTTTAATTATGTGGACTTCAACACTAGAATTCCCTGGCCAACATGCTGGTTTGTGGTTAAGTTAGTGAATTCTGGGAATTGAAGCCGACACATTTAAATTTGACAAATTTGAAAACACACTGTCTTAGATCTTATTTAAGAAATGCAAATATTCAGTTACAAACTCTAGCTAGGGATGAGTTCCACTAGAATTGGGGGTAATAGAAACAATACAGCCCTAAGTATATGTACTTAGATATATATTCCAGTATGGATTTAACCTCATGCGAAGGTTTACGTTTAAATTAGCCCAAGTTCCTAATAGAGGTAAACCTAACTTTTCTTTAAATTTTAATATATGTGCATGATTTGACTTCAATAAAAGATAGGGAAGTATGAAACAAAATGAATATTTGTTGCTGTTCTTGATAAATATATCTCCTTAGCAAGATTGTGGGTTACAATTCTCTGCATAAAGGAAAAAGGCATCCATACTAAGCTAGACTCAATTATGTCAAAAACATCCTTGTCAAAATTATTGGGATAAATTATTCATGAGTAACTTAATTCCAATTGAATTCATTAGGTAAACTTCAAATAGAATTACCTCCAACTCACTGAGTTGGGAATTGCTACAGTTCTGCCTTAGTTTAGCCTACAATATTAATTATCCCGTTGTGCGAAGAACTTTCTGAATGTCTACATTTTCTTAGGCTTTTAAAGAGGAATCTATACATTGCAAAGTCTAAAGATGTACTTTACATCCAAAAGTGATAAGCTTTCTCCTTTGAATTGGATAACATTCAAGAAAGAAGACTCTACATTTCAGATATGAAGTCCTTATCCCAGTACCAAGCAAAGGCTCTAAAGGATTCTTAAAATATTGATCAGCTTTATGTTTGATTTCTATGCTCATTATGTAGCAAAGCTATAAATCATGTGAGGAAAAATGTTTGTAGTCCAAAACTTTGATTTGTTTAAAAGCTAATGTTTATCTTGTAATGTGTAACATGGAAGGAACTATAAGAAGTAAGAATAATTTTGCCTGAAGAAAAATACAAAGATACTTGAATAGTGGAAAATAATATTCCAAGAAATTTTGAAAAAAAGCAAAGAAAATATTCAGATGACTTGATAAAAAAATTGTCCTTCTGTGCCTGTTGCTTTGCAATTTCCCAAACAATATTTAGAAAGAAATTAGATATTTCTTTGGTTTTTTTTTTTATCTTTCTTGAAGATTCAGTTGTTCCGATAAAATTTCTTATAAGGATTTTATATATACCTATCCATATCCTAACTTATTCCATATCCATTTTTAATTTTTTAACATTAACAATAAATTTAATTAATTTAACATTAACAATAAAAAGAAGAAAAAATAGAGAAAGAAAAAGAAAAAAAAAGAAAAATATTAGAAAAGAATACTTCTCTTAAGTATAAAAAAAAAAACCCATCCTGGATATTTATAAAATATTATACAATTAAAGTCATCTTCCTTAGCAATAAGGGGAAGAAAAGGAACATGAATGAATATACCTTGTTTAAATTTCAAATGTTTAAAATAGAGAAAAATCAGTTATTCACACCAGAATGAGAGTTTCTCCCCAAACCAGTCTTCTTGTGGCATTTTCTGCAATGATTAGAATGAACACTATCTACCAAGTTTCTCACAAAATAAGGCCAGGCCTTATTTTTTTTTTTGACCCCCGAAAGTGACTTAATTACCCCCCCCACATCCACGNACTTAATTACCCCCCCCCCACATCCACGGGTGGGCGGGCGGCGACGGTTTGGATGTTGACCTCGGCATTGGTGGGGCACTTCATATCAGGAGACCTTCCGCCACTGTTGCTTTCCCTTCTCCCTGTGCTGCCGTGGCATTTAAAGGAATGCCGCAGCATTTGGCGCAACCATGCATGGCCAGCCAGGGCTCCTCCCTGCAACCGGAGCCCAGCGGAGACACTCGGCTTCAAGTGCTCCTGTCACCGCCTTCCCTTTGCCTTTGAAGGCAAAGCCAATTCTTTTAAAAATGATGCTCTACTAATGGTACAACAAAGAATCCCCTGTCTGAGAGGGCAGCCCAACCCCACATGGGGAGGCAAATTTCCTGGAGCCACAGCACAGGATCAGCCCACCCCAGGAGAAGTGCCCAGGTTCCATCCCTGCCTGGCACCAGGCAGAACACAAAGAGTTTTGCCTGGGGTGCCCAGCGCAGCTGACAGGTGGGCCCTCCTGCCCGGCAGCGGAACTCTCGCCAAGGCAGTGAGTGCCTCCCCACCAGACCCTCCACTCATCCCACCAGGGCTGCACCAGAGCCATGTGGGCTGGACAGAGCCAGGAAAGCAAGCCACGGGTGCGCGTCCACCTGCCAAGTGAAAGAGCTGGGCCAACCCGAGCTTGGCTTCCTTCCCAAATCTCTCCAGCCCAAACCCAAAGGAGCCACCAGAGAGGCTGCCTGAGGCAGTGATAGCGTCCACCCATCCATGAACAGAGAGGCAAGGTGATGGCCTGTGCCACGTCCTCCTCTGAGCTGAGCCCTGCTGAGTGAGTGCCTCTGCCCGATGCCCATGCTGCTGCAGTGTTTGGAGCTGCTGGCGCGTTTGGAGATGCATGGGGACAGGGACGGGGATGGGCTGGGTGAAGGGTGGAAAGGACGGGTGGCTTTGGACTTTCTCCACCGGACCCGCCAGCCAGGGAAGCAGCACTGCCGTCACCTCGCTTCCCTGTCAACAGACGGGTGAGCGCTATCACTGCCTCGGGCAGCCTCTCCCAGTGGCCCCTTTGGGTTTGGGCTGGAGGGACTTGGGAAGGAAGCCAAGCTCGCATTGGCCCAGCTCTTTCACTTGGCAGGCAGGCACGAACCTGCGGCTCGCTTTCCGGCTCTGCCCAGTCTGCACGGCTCTGGCGCGGCCCTGGTGGGATGAGCGGAGGGTCCGGTGGGGAGGCGCTCACTGCCTTGGCAAGAGCTCTGCTGCTAGTCAGCTGCACTGGGCATACCTGGTGAAGCTCTTCATGGTCTGTCCAGCACCAGGCAGGGATGGTGGCTGGGCACTTCTTCCGGGGTGGGCCGATCCTGCACTGCGGCCCTGGGAGATTTGCCTTCCCACATGTGGTTGGGCTGCCCTTTCGGGCAGGGGAGTCTTTGTCATACTGGTAGTAGGGCATCATTTTTAAAAGAATTGGCTTTGCCTTCGAAGGCGAAGGGAAGGTGGCAACTGGAGCACCTGAAGCTGAGTATCTCCGCCAGGCTCTGGTTGCAGGGAGGAGCCCTGGCTGGCTTCTTGTGGCTGTGCCAAATGCTGTGGTGTTGCTTTAAATGCTGCAGCATTACTTTAAATGCTGCGGCATTGCTTTAAACACCGCGGCTTCATGGGGAGAATTGAAAGCAACAGTGGCAGAAGGTCTCCCAATAACAAAATGTTCCACCAACACCGAAGTCAACGCAGGTAGCACCATATTTGGGTATGCAACAAAAGTACTTCCTAACAGCAAGCCCCCCTCCCGCATTCCTCCCCATTTCACATGTTTAATATAGGCCTTAATTTGGGGGGAGGGGCTTAATTTGATTTTATGCCTATAAGGCATGCTGAAACTTCCTCTTGGGGGAGGCCGTATTGTTGGAGACACACATGTATTTCTGTAATATATTTCATTTACCAACCACTGATATACAATTCAGAAGACCCTAGAATTCCATTTTTAACCTTCAAAGTATGTGTTATGAGGACCGCAAATTGTTTCTGGATTGCATTTTGTGAGCCACTGGCCCTCAGCATTTCTGTTATAGATTATTTCTTCTTCAAATAGAACCAGACATGTGTATTTCATCATCCTTGACATATTCCTATATCAAAGTATTGTCCCTGTTCCAAATAGCATTTGGAAGATTTGAGAGAGATGGAAATTAAGAATAATAATATAAAAAAGTGTGAGGAAAGCAGGTGCTTCATGTGTTTATATAAACACATTAACACTCTTTTGACACAGCATGACCCAAACATGTAGTTCAGGCTACTGGTAACAGGGAGAACAATATCTGAGTGTGCTGCAGCAGAATTCATTCAGCCTGTGCAAAATTAGCACCAGTTTATGAATACGCTTGCCACTGGTAATTAATCGTGAAAATTGCTGGAGGAGTTCTCCCACTGTGACAGATATTGGCAGACCTATTTGCTGCTAATAGGCCTTGTTTAAGCACACTCCACCCTCCCTCCCTTATTCAGATAAAATTTAACAATAAACTACAGAATTCCAGTGAGATTATACTGTATATTTTCCTCCCTCAACCTGTTTGTTAGCATTGCAGAATCCACTTAGTACTTTTCCCTTGTAGCATAGATTTAAATTTTGGGTTGTTATTTGCTCATTCAGGACAGCTATTGGGTACTTCTAGATGAAATGAAAATAGAAGAGGAAAAAAATTCATGTCTAGGAGCACGCTTTTTGCTCAACTAATGTTATTCAATACATACTACCTAGAGTTGGAAGAAGCAAGGAATAGCTGGTGTGTTCAGAAGTGGGTAAGATAATTTCTGAATCTAGTGAGTAATTTTTGTGCCTTTGATATGCCTATCAACCATCCATACGCCCATTTTCTTCAGATTTTGCTCAGCCTTGGCTTCCTTTTAAGATAACAGAGGAACTAAAGGAATTTATTTTCTTCTGCTATTACTGATGTTGTTTTTGTGTTCTTCTGTAGAAAACAATGAAAAATGTTTATCAATAATCCACATGTACATCATGAAAAATCTTACAGAATATAAGACAGCATCATGGACAAGGCTGGATTAGGACAAGTGGGATTCGGGATCAAATCAAATTCATTGGATGTCTTCGGAAGTCACCATCTCTCATAGATGAAAAAAGATGACAGGCTTGCTCTTTCAGAGAAAAAAACTGGAGGAGAGGGTCTCGTTGATGCCATCTTAAGTTCCTGAAAATACAGCAGAAAATAAGCCTAACAAATAAATAAGTTATGAATGTGAATGCTTGTAATTCATGTAGTATCTTAAAACACTCTTGAGATGTTTATCAAAGAGCAGAAAAGAGAAAATGGTGCGTGCTAGGCCTGGCATATATTTGTGGACTGAGCAGGAAGATCTATATGGGGAAACATGCATGTCTGTTCCAAACATACACTCAAGATTAAGAATGTTGAAAGCTGAGAACTTTGGAAGAACTGTCTGCAACAGTAAAGGAACACTTCCTGCAGCCAAGAAGGCTCCACACACATTAACACTACTCAGGAGACTCTGAGGACACAGATAAACCTCCAAGCAGCCTTAACAACTCTCTGAAAGAATACAAATGACCAGCTGTCTGCAAAGAATATAGATCCTTCCATTCCCCATCATACACTCAGAGCTGAAGAAGTTTCTTGGATGGGAAGCAGTGGTGGAATCCAAATGTTTTTATCACTGGTTCAGTGGGTGTCGCTTGGTGGTCATGCTTTGTGCATGTACACACACTTTTCATGTGTGCACGTGCCAAACATGCACTTTGCGCAGGCGCAGAGGCGTTTGTGCAGGCGCAGAGGCGTTCTAACTCACCTCCTGCAAGCCTGCACTTCAGCAGCTGCTGCGCAGCACTCTTCTATGCCACACAAAGCAGCTGCGCTTCAAATTTAGAGGATAAAGATAAGTATGGGAGCCTGGGCGGGCAGGTGGCCCAACAGCAGAGTGGTGGAGAGAACCGGTTTGGTCTCTGCTGCTTATCGCTGCTACTGGCTCTGCAGAACCAGGCTGAATCAGTAGAATACCACCACTAATGGGAAGTGAAATGTCTTCAAAGAAAAACAAGTAAGTCCAGTTGTCTCCTGAAAAAGCACCTTTGAGACAACCATGATCTGGATGACAGAGAATCTCCACAGACATTTGGAAGAGCTGTGTTTTCACTGTACCTCCCAGCTTAGACTGACTAAAGTCAGAATTCGGACATTTCTTGGAATTTTCCAATACTTCCTTCATCATTACAACCATTTTATACATTATTTCATTGTCTAATGTAAGAGTCATTAAAATTCTGACATTATAGGAAGCATTGCCACCCTTTTCCAAATAAAATAATTTCAAACACCATCAAACTCTATGAGAATCATAAAAAACAGTGAGGCTTTGTGCAACACTGTCAGATAACATGTGTGTTTCAGGTATTTTACAAACTGATGAAATATCTACAATGTACACTATGTGCATGCATGTGCATTATTGGTTATTGAACCCTGTTCATAATATTTGATAATATTAACCAAAGGAATTAACATCATAATGTCTTACGTATGAAAATTCAGACAGAAATCTCTACTGCTTAGGCAGCAACCCCAAAACAAAAGTATGAATTTATGTGCATTACTTGTACTTGAACAAATATGGATGTTTGTTTGCACACACGTTTTACTGCATGTTCTTGTTCCTTTTATATTTCTCTGAAATGTCACCCGATATGGTCAAATCCCTTATTTGTTCTATGGTAACAGAAAAGGAAAAATGTAGCAGAGTATAAGTGAAATACGATCTCAGCATTTGCTTCTCTCTTTTTTTGACAGATGAAACAACTTTGAAGGAACCATTAAGAGCCATCATGACAAAAAAGCAGGCTATTTAAGAAAGTGTGCTTTTGTACAGTTTTATACAATAAACTGTGTAATTACAGCATATGGGGTAAATCATACATGTTGTCAAAATTAGTATGCATGCCACAATACATGTTTATTTTAATGACTGAAACAGTACAGTTTGGTAGAGTACAGATTTTGGGTATTTATTTTGGTCTATCAGTAAATAACACAGTTCTACATGTAATAGAAATGTATATTATTGTGAAGCATGCGTGTTATTGTATAATAATCTGTAACAGCAGTAGAAAAAAATAAAATAATTCTGCTGTATCAGTAGAGGTTTATAGAAAGGAGAGCACCAACCACAAGATTTAGTTAACTTCCTTTTTGATTGATTAGAAAAATAGTCCAGATAATATTTGAACCCAGGGTCAAATATAACATGATATTTGTAAGTCTACCTGAACAAAAGACTTTGCAGGGTCAGGGCAATCCGAAGCTGTGGAGGAAGAGTGCTCTAGAGCAAGGGTCTCCAATCTTGGTAACTTTAAGCCTGGAGGACTTCAAGCAAAGCTGGCTAGGGAATTCTGGGAGTTGAAGTTCTCCAGGCTTAAAGTTGCCAAGGTTGGAGATCACTGCTCTAGAGGACAGGGTCTACTCCTGAGAAGGTATCTACCATTTCTCAGCTGATAGGACTTGCAGCATCTCCAATCTACTAGACCAAATTGGATAAGTATAAACTATTGGGAGAAGAGAGTAACTTAGATAAACTCCTCCCAAGCTAGAGCTTTAAAGATGACAACCAGCTTGTTGAATTGCACCTTGAAACATACCAGCAACCAGTACAGTGCTTGGAGTAGTGGTGTTATAGATTGTCAGACCCAAACCTATGAACTATAGGTTCATAGCACATGACAGTTCTGCTAGGTTGAGTTCTTTATTATTTCACACTTATAGATAAAATCTTAACCAGACTGAAGACTGTGCTATCTGAATCTGTAACACACTCTGTGAACTATTAGGGAGGGACTGTCTCCACCCTCCTTCTCTTACACATAGTATCTGGGCTGAGTTAGCTCTTACTCATCTGGTACATACCTTCCTGAGCATCCATCTCCTCATTAAATCCCATCACATATATATCATACAGAGTGATGTAAATTACATTTAAATTGTCATGTGGCTTCGCCTGGAAGAAAGAATCTATTTTAAATTCTCTCAATGGAATATATATTGTTCTGCTCAGAAGTAAATTGAGGTAAATGGATTAGTTGATTAACATTCCCCAGATCTTCCAGTAAAACAAAAATATTGTATATTTAAGAAAGACTATTTGCTTGTTTTCTCCATTTGTGAAGTGTCCCTACAATTCATAATGATGCATGTTTGTGGGGATTTTAATGGCCCTTGTACCATCTCTGATCACTTTGTGCTTGCAACTTTTAAGTACAGTCTTCAGCAGAGAGCAATGGTATCTCGTCACCCACAATATTCACAAAGTTGGTTTTTCCCCATCCTAGCCTGCTTTAGAGGCTTGGCATGAGAATAAGGCAATGCAAACTATATTGTCCTCTTTATAAACAGTTATGTGCATTTAAAACTTAAAGAAAGAATTATTTGAAAATTACATTTAATGAAGTTTCCTTCCAAAGAAGTTTACACATGCCTGGTACTGAAAATATGTGAATGTGAGGCATCATCCCAGAAAAGAAAAATCTTAAATGTAAGTAATTTGTGATGAGGATTTCTCCTGTCTAGATGTTTCATTTGCCCTTTTATGGTTTTCTGGTCATCCTCTCCTATTAGTAAGGCACTCTGTCCTAGAACAGAATTGGAATGCTTACTGTCCTTCATTGTATTCCAGGATGATAAAGACTTGGAGCAATTTCCTAGGCTTGCACAAAAGCAGAATGCTGAAAAGAGAGGCAGCATCGTGGCAGACAGGCACCATTTTCCCCTCGTAGTGCAATTGGTGGCATTTGAAACCCAAAGGCAGCCAAAGAGAGTTTGCATTGGCAGCAGAATTGCCTTTGCTTTCTTCCATAGCACTTAAGCATCATTTTAAGCCTGAGGCAGGAAAGACTTGCTCTGACCTGCTCTGACTGGAATTATGTTGACTGTTTCCCACTCCAAAAGTGTAAGGCAGGATCCTTCTGCTTATCAATCAAGCAGATTGCAGACTCAAATTTCCCCTTCCGGGCAGCATTGAATTTGTTCATTGTGTGGCATGACAATGTAATTTCAAGAGAAATCTGCAGCTTGGATTCCTTTTTTTTTTTCTCTCCCACCCTCTGGGCTTGTAGTCAGCATTCTTCGGCTTCCAGAAATTGCCCCAAAAGCTGCTAGAAGCAGTGTCCTTGGGAGACATCAAATTCAGCCTGGGCTTCTTTCTTGATGAGGTCCTACAGGTGTTCTTGCCAGGAGAGAAAAGGCACAAGTAAGCAATGTCTGTAGGGGACAATTGCTCTTGGCGTTCATGATTACAAGCATGGCATACTGACTTTAGGCACTCAAAATTTGTTAAGAGCAATGAATCCATATGGCAGGAGAAACTTTAGAGATGTGTGCTGTGGCAAAAGCTCCTGTGGGAGAACATAGCTTTGCTACTTTTAGTTCATGGTTCCCAGTGCTTCAGTGCTTCCCTGTATAGCTGTGTCCTTTTCAATAGTGCTTTTGCTCATATACTCTCTTAAAAGAAGACATAAGTCCATTATTTTATTTGTATCAGGCAAATAATAATCAAAACATGAATTATTGGGTCATTTTTAGAGACTAGTTTCTTTGTATTCTTTTTAGGTGCCTACATAGTGCTGCTACAACTGGAGCTTTGAGGCTATAGTCATTCAAAGCTAACATAAATGTGAACAGTCACTGAACTGGTCATTAGCTAAGTTTAAAAGGCATAAAAAATATGCAGTGATTCTACAAGAATAGGAAAGACTCATCAATACATAAGTTTCCCTTCTAAAGTGTGTATTGTATTACAAAAGACAACGAATATGCAACATGGGGGAGGTGTCTTGGCTAATTGGTTATATTTCATGAGTTATAAGTTGGTTATATTTCATGAGTTTCATGAGAAATATTGGTTATATTTCATGAGTTATAAGTTGATTTTGTTTCTCTCTCAAACACTGAGATTTTAAAAATAATTTATTTAAGGTAGGGTCAAAATTGAAACAATTTAGAAATAGTTCAATATGTCTGTTTCCTTCTTAACATTCAGAGAGGTTATAGCTAACAGGAAAACAAAATCACACTGATAACATTTATTTATCTGAGTACAAAGTGCCATACAACAAATTATGGGAACAAGGATTTTTAGAGTTCTGACACAACAAAAAATTTTGATGCAAAAATTAAGGGTAATGTACAAAATCTTGGAAACTTTTATAGGAAACTTCAGTCCTCTTTTGTCATGAAGGTGGAATCTCTTAGAATGTTTTAAATCCCTTCCCAAGCTTGGTGCATTCTGGATTGAATTGCAATTTATTAGATAAACAGTTAATGGTGCCTTCTACTATTGATTGCTTGTATCTGGAATTCATTGTGTTTCTTTCTCAGTCTCTTCCCAATCTCTCATATTTCTCACAGGTGGGAATCAGGGGTCTCCCTATGTTGAAGTACACCTTCCAGCATCTTTTATCACTGGTTGTGCTAGCAGGGATGCTGGGAGTTGCCTGTGTTTCATCTACTGTCACTGTGGAAGGATATAAATAGCTGATGAAAAATTAATTCCAAAATACCTGGGAAGTTGGTGTGGAAAATTGGACTTTGCTGAAGTAAAACCTGTTTCACTTCTTCACTTATCATGATGATCTCTAGGTAAATTTGATGCTTTCAGTCTCAACTTTGCTTCCTAAAATTTTTATGTGTGCAAAATAAAGAACACACCTACAGTTCTAAAACATAGATGAATAAACTAAAATGGCTTCCAGGTTCATAATGTGTGCAGCTTTTTAATATAAACATTTATTCAATTTTTGGAGGAGTTATTCAGGAAGAACCACCTTATATACACAGTACTATTTTTAGTCTCTATTCAACAAAATAGCTGTAAAAAACTAAGAGGCATTAGTTCTTGCAGAGCAGAAGTTAACTTTCTGATTTGATCTTAACCCCAGATTCTTTTGTAGACGATGGTTTTATGAGTGCTTTTGATCTTCACTATGAACATCAACCAATGTTTACTCCACTTACTTGTTTTTTTTCCATCTGGTTCTAATTCACAGCAGTCTATGCTTCGTTTCTAGAGGTCTTCTGATATTTTCCTTATTTTCACAGAGAAAGGTCATGCTATGTTGTCTTGAACTTTTCTCATATTCACTCATTCATATATTTTAATATACAATTGCAAAGGCTTTGCTTTTCACTGGTTGAAAAAGAACCAACCACACAGTTTTGGTTAATGTATATTGCTTGAGACTTGTAAAAGGTAACATATTCCAAAAGACTTTTCCTACAAATTTCAAAAATCATGTATTTTAATCTATTCCTTTGAGATCTGGCATCTGGCTTTCACTAAAACCTACATTTAAAAAAACTGATCTTCAAAAAAAAAAAAAAGCTAACATATGGACATGCAAATCAAGAGATCTACTTATCTCTGTAAAGTTATGCATGGGTTTAAAAAAAGGACTCAAACTTTCTGCTCCTTCTACTGAATAATGTTAATAATTAATTATTTCTAAAGGTCTCTTAATTTCTAACACGAGTATTGCCATTCATTTAAGATTATTATTATCTATTTCTTGGATAGACCTTTTAGTGAATACTTTTTCACAGATTTTTCAAGGATGCTAGGTAATTAAAACAGATTATAAATGTTCAGATTTATAAATTTCCTGAAACTATACTCTTGACATTAAAGAACATATAATAAAAGAACATTCCATTTAAAAGAATGCCTCCTAGGAAAATAAATAGAATACTTTGGCATCTTAATCAATGTACAATTTTTCTTGAATTAATTTATTTTGCATTTGCAATTATAATGTGATTATCAGTTTTGCTAGCCGCACTGTATGTATTTAAAAGTTGAGAAAGCAGGATACAGCTGTAAAAAGGATTCTTTGAGTGAATAGCTATAGATATCAATGTACAATCAAGGATAAGACAATTAGCAAGACCTGCTACCCAAAACATATATTATGATGGGTATCTGATGATCCATATGTATGATTTTATCACAGAAACTTTCCCTGATCTGAAATCCCCATGCAAAAGTCCATGCTAGGATGGATGAATTAGTATATGTATATCCAAACCATTTTAGAATTGAATGTGTTTATTCATGTATTCATTATTTACATCCTGTTTCTGTATCAATATGATTAAAAAGAACAAAAAAAAGCTGTATTGAAATACAAATTTAATTATGTATTTTGGCTGGATATGCTCACAAAATATGAAACATTATATGCTGTCTTAAAATTATCAAAATATATGTTATGTTGCTTTCTGTATTTGCTCAGAATTACAGTATGATTTGTTTTGTAATGTGCATAATCTGCAACCCTAATTTCATCATGATAATTGACTAATAGAGTAACTGCTGCTCAGATTAATTAATCTTGAAATGTAGAAAAAATAAACAGAAGAAACTCCATTTTTAGGATTCTCTCCTTCTGATATTCATGCTAACATGGGATCATGAGTGAATGGACTTTGGATATCAGAAGCTTTGTGTTATTCAGAAGAAGCCCAAATCATAGTCCTAATATCTGTTGTTAACTAGAAAGGAAGTTTCAGTTGACTGAATTGGGGTATCTCCTAGCAATAGTTCGTAAGTATAAATTCAATATAATAAATGTGTTTTGAATTCAGATTTCAAGCTTACAACATCTGCAAAGTTGAATGTGTATGATGATGCATAGCAAGGCTTAGATTATGGTACTTCAAGTACAAGTACTTCAAATATACATAGTAAAGAATTGGAAATGAACTCCACCATTTCTTCATAGTCATTTGCCTGAAGTACATTACTTAAAATACATTGATCTGCCACTATGGCTGTCCATTTCCTACCCATCCCTATGGAACAGCCAGTTGCTACAACAATTTCATAGAAGTTCTTCATGCTCTCTGAGCTCAACTGTTTTCTTTCTGTTTTTAATTTTTTTTAATTAAACAATTTTTCTTATATATAACATCATTTCCATTCATTACAATGCTTTCGTGATGGTATACATACTTTTACATAAATCTTAACTGTCTATACACTTGTCGATGTTGCTTTATCTATCTTTATCCACTCTATCTTTTATCTTTATTATCTTTTTTTTTTTGGTTAAGTTTTATTGATTTTTAAGGATAAACAAAAACAAACAAAACAAAAACATCCAACTTTCTTCCATAAGTGTACAAACAGTGTGTCGGTTGGTTTACAAATTTTTTGTGCATCGATTTCATAGTCTCAATTACAGTTACATTATATATAACTCATAATATCAATCAGAAATTGAATATCCTAGTATTATTAGTAATCAATCATTTGATTATAATTTTGTTCACTTATACTTTGTGAGATAGCTATACTTTACTTAGTTTATTTTATAACAATTCATATAGTCCTCCCAAATCTATCCTAAAAACATGGCTAGATAACAAAATATAGTAATAGATTATGTAGAATTATAGAAAATAATGAATATATAAAGATGTATTTCTTTTTTATTATTATTATTACATATCTTTATTATCTTATTGTCTTCTTCTCTGTTCAACTTTATATCTATTATTTAGCCAATCATACAGTACATTCCTCGTCTAATAATAATCCGTTTCCTCTCTTTCCTTTATCTCCATGGTCAACTTATCTATCTTGGCAAACTTTAATGTTTAGTATTTTTCTTATCACATTTTCCTCGGGTGGCATTTTTCCAATTCTGTTCATAAGTTATTCTTGCTGCCGTTAATAAATGTAGCATTAAATACTCTGTTTTCTTGTCATATTGTCCCGTTATTATACTTAATAGGAAAGTCTTCAGTCTTAATTCAATTTGATGTTTAATTATTTCTTCTCTCCATTTTTGGTCTTTACCCAATATTTTCTCACTAGAGGGCATGTCCACCACGCATGGTAATATGTTCCTTGCTTTTGTTTGCATTTCCAATATTTAGATGATCTGTTTGAGAATATCTTTGCTAATCTAGCAGGTGATAAGTGCCACCTGTAGAACATTTTGTACAAATTTTCTCTATATGATGAAGACATTGTCAATTTATAATTCTTTTCCCACATTTTTCCCATTTTTCCAATTCTATCATGTCGCCAAAAATTTTTGCCCAAACAATCATAATTTCTTTAACCCTCTCCTCTTCCATCTTATAATCCAACAAATAAGTGAGTGATGCAATACGGTGCCCATCCAGCTAACCGTAGAGTAGTCACAACATAGACTTCGTTGGGGAAAAATGGAGAAGAGAGCAAATTCTTCTAGCAGCCTCAAGCAATGACCTCCTTTTTACCCTCTAATGTGCAATTTACAATTGTAATACAAAAGCATGGGCATTAAGACCAATTTAAAAAGTATATAGACATCAAAACCATAGAAATCAGGCAACCTCAAATCAAGGCAAAGGAAAGTCCCATTGAAAGAAAAATTCTGCTGGGAACATTGATTCTTCCAGGATCAGAAGTACTAAATCCTGTATCCTACAGATGCTCCTTCATTTCTATGATGTTGACAATAGAAGTTTGACTATATAATTTTGACAATGATCAGTGAAGACAGATAGACTCACAAACGTGTCACCAGTCAAGATAATACTTTGAGATTTTTTTCCCCAATACCACTGTCTTCCAGAATAAAACAGTTGTCTTCTGGAAATCAGTAAATATGTGCAATTTATGAAATTGTTTGTTTGTTTAAACAGGTGACATCAAAGAAGGTGACATTTAAAAAGCCTGCAGGGGGACGTTCACATGTCAAAGAATAAAAACAGGATAATTTGCATTTTTTTAACAAAATTCCTGACTGATTTATGTTAACAGCTATGTAAATTAGGACAATATGTATTCTTATCAAAAAAAGTACCAGCAAATGAAATATTTTCAATGGATTTTTACACAAACCAGAGTAGAAATAAACTCAAATACATATGCTTCCATCAGAAAGGAACCAAAAGGGCAGCTAAAGATGGTAGCAGTAGGTGTTCTATGGGAAGCTTTATTCCTTTTGTAGTATACATGTATCATGCTATTATATGCACATAGCAAAGAGATAAAGCTTGCTATTATATGCACATAGGAAAGAGATAGGTGCAATATTGCTTTTATCTTTGTAATAAAAGTATCCCATGACCCAAAGTTGTTTTTTTCAAGAGACAACTGGACTTTCTGATTTTTCTTTCAAGATGTTTTGCTTCTCTAGCTTCTTCAGCTCTACTGAGTTTCTTGGATGAGGAACAAAATGTTTTCAAAGAAAAACCAGAACTCCAGTTGCCTCTTGAAAAAGCACCTTTGGGACAACCATAACCTGGATGATTGAGTCTCCATAGACAATATAGCATCAGACCTTGGAGACTCCTCAAATTTTCATCCTTTTGGGCAGCTGAAACAACCACCACTATTTTTTCTCTGCCTTCTCTTTCTCTAGTTCACTCCTATCAAAATCTAAGCAATATTAATACAATTGAGAAAGTCCAGAAATATTTCACGAGAAGAGTTCTCCACTCCTCTACTCATCGCAGAATACCTTTTGCCACCAGACTCAAAATTCTAGACCTAGAAAATCCAGAACTAAATCACCTTCGGTCCGATCTAAGTGTAGTATATAAAATCATTAATTGAAATGTCCTACCTGTCAATGAATACTTCAGCTTCGACCATAACAACACAAGAGCAAACAATAGATACAAACTCAAGGTTAATCACACCAAACTTGATTGTAGGAAATACAACTTCAGCAACAGAAGTTGGTCGGTCAATGTCTGGAATACTCTACCTGACTTTGTGGTTTCTTCCCCAAACCCCAAAAACTTTAACCTTAGACTGTTTACTATTGACCTCACCCCTTTCCTAAGAGGTCTGCAGGGGGCGTGCATAAGTGCACCAACATGCCTACCGTCCCTGTCCTATTGTTTCTTTTTTATTCATATTCATTTCATGTATTCATAACCATATTTATCCTTATACCTGTTATCTAATACTTGCTTGACAAATAAATAAATAAACTAAGATTGCTGAATTACTACTTTTTCGACTGAAAAGTGGGGCAAGAATACTTCCAACAAATATATCACCAAATTTCAAATTGCATTTATAACATTTTTCTCTAGGACACCACCACAGAATTGGCTTATATTTTTGTTTCCTATACAGTATATTTTATACTGCCTTCCTATGTAAATACCCAAAACTTGGATATATTTAGAAGCAGGGGGAGGGGAAGAGGGGGAAGAGGAAACAATAAAAAGCAAGTAATGAACAATAGTTCTGGACATATATTATAAATATATTATACAGATTAAATAAAGGGAGGAAGAAAACAAATAGTATCTACAACAAAAATGTAATGAGGAAAATCATATTCAAGAGGCAACTAAAAGGAGTACACAGCAATAGATGGGTCAACCATCTATTATGATGGGACAACTATGATTGAAAATCTCCATAGACATATAGTAATAGATGGTTCCCGAAGATCAGAGCAAAAGCAGAGAGCAGTTACCAACACAAAGAAGGCCAGTTGTAATTGCATGATGAAAATCTGTAAGCTATACACCATAGACCAGACATCAAGTAAAAACGTATGTTATGAAACCGATGGTAGTCAGTGGATGAAGGGAAAATAATAAGGCACTGAATATTAAAACTGACAGTACAGATGAATCAGGAAAAATGATGACTAACTATGGCCCAAAACCAAGTTTTGTTCTGTGGAATCCTTGGCATTCTCTGAGCTGGGTTGTGTTCTTACAGACTTTTCATTACTAAACTAGCTAACATTTTCAGTGTGGTGTAAGGGAGTGGGGTTTCCTTTTTGTTCATGTACAGTGGCTTACCCTGTCTGTGTTGGTGGGAATGTTGTTTTCTTCTTGGTAGATCATTGATTAAATTGTTGTCTACTGTTTGATTCTTTGTCTGAATAGGTAGTTTTTTGCCTGGGCTATTGTTTACTACTTGTTTATTGGTCTGGTCTGGTCTGCTCACTGACAAAAATGTTCCAGTACTACCCTTTCAGTTGAGGACTATGGCTGGATTTGAATAAAGACACCGCTTACATTTGATAAATGTTCTTGAGATAAATACATCTGCTCTCAAGAATAAATGGAGAAGCTCAGGTTTGATTCATTGAAGACAAGTCTGTTTCAAAGCAAAATTAGTAGCTTGAGTGCCCTACTACTGACCTCGAGAAGGAATTGACTGGACCACCCTTATGAGAATGGGAGGTAATAAAGTCCCACGACTGGCTCTCCAGTCTGAGACAAAACTAAACAGAAGTCATCAATCAACAAAGAAGGAACTGCTGTTGTTGGGTGATGTGGACATTTCCTGAGTAGTCTACGTATTTAAGAGACTGGGATTTTCAGTTAATTTTCCCAAAACAGGGATTAGATGATAGCACACAAGTGTAAAATTGAAGGGGTCTGCTATGTATCTGATTTTTTTTCATGCTTTAGAAACAATTCATGACTAGTAAAACTGTTTTTAGCACCTACAGTCTTTTTAACATGACTAAGGCCTTTGCAGTGCTTCTAATTCAGTTTCCATGTGAATTATATCACCATCACTGCTATTTTATAGACAGACTGAGACTGCAGTGCATTGCTCATGATAATCTGAGTGAAGATTCCTTGTTACACTTTTGGCTTTAAGGAATTATGTTTTGGGTTTTCTATTATTTAACAGATTATTCCAGTATTTTAGAAATATTTAAAACTAATCAAAGAATTCTAATGTTTAACTGCAAAACTCCATGAAACCAGCCTATATATTTTCCAATAACATTGAAAAATAAGAAATATAGTGCTTATTTTAGAATTCAATTTGATTATGTTCTTGCACACTTTTCATTACTGAACTCGCTAACATTTTCAGTGTGGTGGAATGGAATGGAATTTCCTCTCTGTTTATGTACAAGTGGTTTACCCTCTCAGTGTTGGTAGGAATGTTGTTTTCTTTTTGGTAGTTCCTTGATTACATTGTCATTGAAATTTGAGCATAGAATTGAGATTCTATAGAGATGTCAGTAACTTATTAACAAGGTACTATATAGACTAAGCGTATGTCATAATGTTAATTCATGTCAGCAGTAGGGTTTTTGTTCTTAGCAGATGGAAGTAAAAGGAAAAGAAAAGTCTTGGAGGCAGAAAGTAATTAGACCTAAAAGTAATGAGATATAATGGCTTGAAAAGACAAAAAGTGGTGATAAGATGACTGGATGCCTTTATCTGTCAGACAGACAGACAGTCTGTCTGTCTATATATCATTATCTATCTATCATCTATCTATCTATCTATCTATCTATCTATCTATCTATCTATCCATCCATCCATCCATCCATCCATCACCTATCGATTTATTAATTATCATCTATCTATTTCAAGCTGTCTTTTCCTTATCATTGGAGTGGAAATTTCTCTCCAGAGCAATATATTTTATGAAGTCTCCATAAACTTTGCCTCCTTGTGATTTCATGGTTACATCCATGTGAGTTTAATAAGCAATAATTTGGAAGTTGTTTACCATTACTTCTCTTCACTGCTCAGGAGGCCTTTGTCAAACAGGTTGGGCCTAGATCTAACGTACAAGTGGTTGGGTTAACAGCTCAAGAACCCTTTCCCAGCCTCCACAGTCACATATTTAAACAGATAACAGAGCAAGACCTAACCTTAGCCAACCTGCTTGTACCTGCCATATCCAGCCCAACACAAAAGTAAATAATATTTTTCAGTCAAGTATCACAAATAATCCTCACAGTGGTCCTGAAGATGTCCCTATGCTTCTTCTCTTCCCCAAAGAGAGCAGATCATTCTAAATGGGTCTTCTGGCTGGTAGTAGGCAGATATAATATAAGTGCAAAAATAATTACTTTTTGCAACTGTTGTCACCCCATGTCTTCCTTCATAACATTCTAGGTATCTCTTCTGTAACTTCTTGATCAGGAGATACTTGTTAAACCAGAAGAAATTGATGAAAAGAAGGATTCCACATACATGTAATCCAATCTAAGATCCATTCCACAAACCCATTCCAAATAGAGATTAACACTTCATCCAAAGACCTCATCTATTTTCTAAAGAAAAGAGAATTAACAAAAAACAGAAAGCAGAGAACTTACCTTCTCTACTGAAGCATCTACCTCTGGAACAACATCTCTGCAGAGACTATGTAGATTTTACTCTGTGTGGGCTGCTGTTGGGTTCGCATGGGTTCGGGCAATCCTCTAGCTAAAGGGCCTGTCACATAGGCCGACGGATGCAAAATGTATGTAAAAAGGACACAGCGGATGAGAAAATGTTCCATCC
>BHFT01008281.1:0-18837 GCA_004320025.1 Laticauda laticaudata
TTCCAATGGATGGCAAGCTTTTTTTAACATTTTACATCCTCTTTGCATCTGTAAGTGCAGTGGGACCGGGCCTTAAGTCTATTTGCCTGGATTTTCCCTTGAATTTACAAGGAAACAAAGACAAGACTGATTCAAAAAGTCAGCACCCTCCAATGTATCATCAATCACTACAGATGAATCGGTGATGTCCATTATGCTGTCGGAATTAATGGAGACCAACCCTAAGTCTATTTGCCCCCCAATGGGATACTCCCATGTATTTTACCAGAAAATGTAGATAAGTCTGACTCAAAAAGTCGGTGCCCTCCTATGCATAATCAAGCACCCTTAAACTATTGGTGATGTGTATTTTGCTCAATGAATTCATGGAGACCTAACCCTAACTGTAGGTCTATTTGCCCCTTATGGGATTTTCCTATTATTTTTTATCAGGAAACATAGATAAGAAAAATGGATATCAGCAATAGATTCAAGGATTGTGATTATGCTTTGGAGGTGCCAACTTTTTGAGTCAGGCTTATCTATGTTTTGTGGTAAAATACATGGGAATATCCTTTTGAGAGACAAATAGACCTTGTGTTAGGGATACATCTCCATTAATTCGAAGAGAAAAGTGGACATTTCCAATGGATTCAGAGTGCTTGATTATGCTTAGGAGCATGCCAACTTTTCAAATCAGCCTTATCTACATTTCCAAGGAAAATACATGGGTATATCCCATTCAGGGGAGAAATAGAACTAGGGTTAGGGTTAGGTCTTCATGAACTAAGAGAGCAAAATGGACATACCAATGGATTCATGGTTCTTCATTATGCTGGGGAGGGCACTGACTTCTCAAGTCAGCCTTATGTTTCCTTTTGTATTTTTCCTGGGGAAATACATGGAAAAATCTCATTGGGGGGGAAATAGACCTAGGGTTAGGGTTAGGTATCCATGAAATCAGACAGCAAAATTGACATTGCCAACAGATTCTTTTTACTGACTGAATTCATGGAGACCTCACCCTAGGTCTATTCCCCCCCCCCCAATGAGATTTTCTTGTGTATTTTCCCATGGAAAATACAAAAGGGTCACTGTTGGTGCCCTCCTAAACATAATCAAGCACTCCAAACCATTGGCCATGTCCATTTTTTGCTCCAAATTAATGGAGACCTAACCCTAACCTCAGGTCTATTTGCCCCCCAAAGGGATATTCCCATGTATTTTACCACAAAACATAGATAAGGCTGACTCCTAAATTTGGCATTTTCCAATACATAATCAATCACTCCAAATCCAACTGTGATTTCCATTTTTCTGTCCAAATTAGTGGAGACCTAACCCTAATCCTAGATCTATTTGCTTCCCAATGAAATATTCCCATGTACTTTACATGGAAACATAGATAAGGCTGACTCAAAAAGTCAGCACCCTCCTAAACATAATCATGAACCTTGAATCCATTGCTGATGAACATTTTTTGTTATCTATGTTTCCTGGTAAAATCCCTAGGAAAATTCCATAAGCAGCAAATAGACCTATGGTTAGGGGTAGGTCTCCATTAAATCGGACAGCAAAATGGATATCTCCAATGAATTTGGAGTGATTGGTTATGCTCAGCTGGCAGCCGACTTTTCTAGTCTGCCTTATCTATGTTTTTTGGTAAAATACATGGCAAAATCCCATTGGGGACAAATAGACCTTTTTATTAGGGTTAGGTCTCGTTGAATTCAGAAAGCATAAATGTAGATCACCGATGGATTTATAATGATTGATTATGCATAGGAGGGCACCGACTTTTCGAGTCAGCCTCATCTATGTTTCCTGGTAAAATACAAGAGAAAATCCCATTGGCTGGAAAATAGGCCTAGGGTTAGAGTTAGGTCTCCATGAATTCGGACAGCAAAATGGACATCGCCAATGGATTCAGAATGATTGATTATGATTAGGACGGCACTAACATTTTGAGTCAGCCTTTTGTATTTTTCAATATGATATTAAATCATGTCCTACAAAAATGATGCTACTGTAGCTTAACATAGCACTTCAGAACCATTCTTAAAATCAAGTTAATAATAATTAACAAAGTCATAATAATATATTAAGAACCAATAGTCAGGATAAAATATGTTTCATATTTCAGAGAAAATCTTACAAAATGCTGTACAATTCACAATGCTATGCATGTTGCCAAAGTGAAACAGAAATAAAATCCAGCACAGCAAAACATAGAGTGTGAAGGGTAGGGAAGTATGGTAGAGATGTTGTAATGGTATTTGAAGCAAAAAGGAAGAAATTTAAACTTAAAATATTTAAATCAGTTCTTCCTTTTTAACTGTCTAATTTTTTTTCATAAGTGCTGCCATTTTAAAAATATTTTATTATAGGGGAGGTGGTGTCCTTTAGATGGTGGAACAAGCTAGAGGAATTTGTAATGGTAACATTTTAGGGCCAAATTCTAAAAGATAACAGAGGAAGGAAAGGTAGGGCAACTGACAAGTTCAGATACTGAGTCTCCTGTCAAAGAAGAATGGAATGGGAATGGGAATGGGATAGAATAGAGTAGAGTAGAATAAGGTGTCATGGCCCCATCGAAGCCCAGTTGGAGCAGGAAGAGGAGTTGTCACCAGGATTGTTCAACTGGGATGGCATATCTCCCTTGGCATGTTTGGAGAGGCCAGGGGCTGAGGACAATGCTGTCCTAGACCCCTGAGACATTGGGGGAAGTGGTCGACCAGACAGAGAGCTGCCTGTCTTCATAGACATAGGGGAGGATTGGCTGCTGATAGGGAGTGGTGCTGATAGGCAGCAGTTCTCCTCTGATAAGAAACAGCTGCCTCCTCCACTCAGTCCAAGGGGACAGAGTGTGGAACATAGGCATACTCAGAGAAGGGCTCCAAAGCTACTCAGGAGAAGGTTGTCCCATTATTCTTCACAAGGAACACCTGTAATAAAGTGACTTAAGGTGATGTCATGGGGAATCTTTGCCGGGAACAATTGTTTGGTTTGGATTACATTCCCCCGACTTTGATTTGGGCCTTTTTTGCCTTGCTTCAAGGACTGTTTTTCACTTTTGCTGTGAGGATTGTGATTGGTCTTGCCTTGCCTTGCCTTGTGGACTGATTTTGCCCTTTGCTTTACCTTCAGAACTGTCTTTGACTTGTACTTTGACTTTGCTTTGAAGGCTTTGAGGGTGGTTGCCTTCAGGGTAGCATGGTCATTGGAGGGCCATTTATTGAACACGTCTTGAGAGCAATAAAGTACTCTATGAAGGCCCACCTTGCCTTGACCACCTGGGTCATAATGTAAAGGTAGGGTAGAGTATGGTAAGGTAGGGTAGGGCAGAGTGAGGTGGTGTAGGGTAGGGTAGGGTAGAGTGGAGTGAAGTGGAGTGGAGTGGAGAGTAGAGTAGAGTAGAGTAGAGTAGAGTAGAGTAAAATAGAATAGAGAATGCCTAATTAATTCATGAAGATATGTAAAATAAACAAACAAACAACCTAAACTATGCTATTATAGTACTGCAGTCAGTGGTGGGATTCTACCAGTTCACACCTATTCACTAGAACTGGTTGTTAACATTTTAAGCAGTTTGGAGAACCGGTTGTTAGAAGAAATTACTGGACTAATCCTGTAAGGAAGGCAGGAAGGAAATATTCTGGTGTTGCTTACAGAAATTGCCTATCCGTTAACCCTTATTACACTCTTGGCAGGACTAGACTTCCTTTCTCAGGAACACCTCTGCAGTTTTTTTTCCCCTCCTTTGATGATACTTTGCTTGTGTGGAATGACCATTCAAAGTTACAATGGCACTTTAAAAAGTGACTTATGACCATTTTTCACACTTACGACTGTTGCAGCATCCCTACAGTCATGAGAGGCCAGGCAAGGAGATGCGTGCCTTGATGTGAGTGATACTGAGTTGGCCGTGCCCAGCCAATAACATGACCATCAAGCCATGTCCACCCAGGCATATGACCACCAAGCCACGCCACCAACTAAGACATGGCCACAGAACCGGTTGTTAAAAAATTTGAATCCCACCCCTGCCTGCAGTGGTAGAAGAAGCTGGGTCTATTTTATATTTTGTTACCCGATAACAAAACTAAGGAAAATACATTTAGCAGCTGAAATAATGACCGAATGGACACACACATGTACAGAAATACTGATATAATGACATATATGAAGCTGCCAAAGCTCACCATGCTTTACTATAATTCCTGGCTTTCTTTCTGCCTTTTTCCTGAAGCATGTCATGTCATCAAGAATAGCCTCAAGAATGACAAGCAACCATCATAGTGCTGAAAAGAATGTAATCATGCTAAGGATTAGGCAAATAAATAATGGACAATCTGTTTCCGTATCTATTTTCTGTATTCCTTTAATTGATGGCAATTTTATAAATGGAAAGCTTATTTATTTTATCGATCTATTTATTTATTTATTTTAAAGCTGAATGTCCATTGCTATGTTTGATTTGAATTTCATCAACCCCTAGTTATCTTCACTGTGAGATTTAAATTCTCCTCTGTCTGGTTAACCCCCTTGGGACTATCTTGGCTCAAACTCTGCTTTTCTGTATATATCAGTTTTCTCTTCAATTTCATCCAAGTGCTTTACAACTACTTTTTGTTTCTTTAATAGCTACCATCAGAACCATTTTTTCTAAGTGGATTATTATTTCTTATTTAACTTCAACCTTCCAAAAGTTTCCCTAGTTTCTCATCTTACTCTAGATGTTATCACAATCATATTTATCCCCTGAATTTTTGTAACTTGCCTTCATAATTTACTTTCCATACTTTACTTGATACTGAAATTCTAATCTTCATTGGGTCACTCAGAGATTTGAATTCAAGAATTGGTTAATCCTCTTTTAATATGTCAAATGATTTAATTTTGTAAAGAGCAACTGAAGATCAAAAAAGTAATGTCACACTAATCAACACCATTAAATCACTAGGCATTTTGGGAGGAAAAAGCTATAGGGGAAACCTGTAAATCCTTTTTTAGGAGGAAGGAGCCCCAGAAACCCCAACTGAAGCAGAGGAAATTGGACAATATACTGTTAAATAAGGTTCTTCTGCCAGGGTATTTCACTTTTTCTGGATTGATCTGTCTAGTTTCAAAATTCAAAAATAACTTATGTCTCCATCCAACATTCTATGTGGGGGATGATGATGATTCATTTTATCAGCAATCTAATCAGATAATGGTTAACATTTTCCTATCCTTTATGTAAAAGGTAAAGGTTCCCCTCGCGCATACATGCTAATTGTTCCTGACTCTAGGGGGCAGTGCTCATTTCTGTTTCAAAACTGAAGAGCTAGTACTGACCGAAGACATCTCCATGGTCATGTGGCCGGCATGAGTAAATGCCGAAGGCGCATGGAACACAGTTACCTTCCCATCAAAGCGGTCCCAATTTTTCTACTTGCGTTTTTACAAGCTTTCAAACTGCTAGGTTGGCACAAGCTGGGACAAGTAACGGGAGCTTACTCCGTTACGAGGCGCTAGGGATTTGAACCACCAAACCACTTCTTCAGCTCAGACGGTGGGGAACAGAAGGATTTATACTCCTTGCACATAGCTGGTCATTTGCATTTTTTTACACAGTCGTTGAGGCCATTTGGAGGTTTATCTGTGTCCTGAGTAGTCCAAATAAGTGTGGAGCCTTCTTGGTTGCAGGATGTTTTCTGCCTTGTGTCCCTTCACTGTTGAAGACAGGCACATGCTGAGTGACCTCAACGACTCTCTAAAATAATGCAAATGACCAACTGTCTGCAAGGAATATAAATCCTTCCATTTCCCACCATCCAAACAGAGTTTAAGAAACTTCTTGCATCAGCAGCGAAATGTCTTCCAAGAAAAAAAAGAAAATTCAGTTGCCTCTTGAAAAAGCACATTTGGGATATGAATGTTCAATTGCTAAAACACACACATATCTACCACAGATTTAATCTAGTTTATTTCCCATATATACTCATTGTACACCTTGGATCATTAATAACTACATCTTGATCATAGCTGATACAAATGTTTACTTATCTTGTTTTTTGTCTTAAACACTTGAGAAACATGAAGGGGATCTAAAAACACACACTTTAATTGATGTTCATTCAATTAAACAAAATAACAGAGTTGGAAGGGATATTGGAGGTCTTCTAGTCCAACCCCCTGCTCAAGCAGGAAACCCTATACCATTCCAGACAAGTGGCTGTCCAGTTTCTTCTTAAAAGCCTCCAGTGATGAAACATCTACAACTTTTGAAACTGTTCTACCAGTGGTGAAATGCTGAACCAGTCACACAAAACTGCTACCTGTTCAGTTGAACCGGTTGTAAAAAAAAGCCCCAACAATCAGCTAAGAGGAGAAAGAAAAGTGCAGGGTTGGCCCTCCCACCCACCCCTCCGCTTTTCTGTTCTTTATCTTCTCATCTGATGTTTAGAAAGCTACATGCACACACAAAGTACATGATCACCGAACCGGTAGGGAAACTGATAGAATCCCACCACTGTCTTCTACTGGTTAATTGTTCTCATATTAGGAAATTTCTCCTTAGTTCAAAGTTGCTTTTCTTCTTAATCAGTTTAAAATGCACTTTCATTTTGATATCTTTATTAAAGTCATATAGGAGAGATGGGGACTCCTAAGATATTGATAAGCTTGAACTAATCGTAATAATGTCCCTTTTTTTTTTCCTGAGAGAGACATGCTGAAGCAGAATATATTTTAGAGGTTGTAAAGGCTTGAAAGCTGTTTTGTGGAACATGACTGCCCTCTTTAGGAAAACTGAAAGTACCATATTCCCTTAGCCACAATCATTAACATTTAGCAAAATATTCAGCTTAAGTAAAAACACTATTACAATGGTGAAGGATAGAACAACTATATCCTTTCCATCTGGGAAACAAATCCCTGTCTTTATAGTCTAATAGTAAAGACTATTTCCTCACTGCAACAATTCTGCACACATTGTGCACCCAAATATGTATTTCTTTTTCTCCATAAGTCTGACTTTCTGTGCCCATTACCAAGCACTGACAGTAAAAATTAAGAAGGCCTCTACGGTATTTCATTAAGCAAATTTCCACTGTAAGTTTGAAAGCAACATGAACTGAAAAGACTGGGGTGGAGGGTGGAGGGGGAGATCCTATCAGTTGTTGGAAAGGAGTTTATCCATTTGCAGTAAGCTAAAACCTTTGGCTCAACTTCCGTTCAACATCTGGTTTAGCAATTCCTTGAAAGACAACACAATATTCCCTGCTGATTGCAGTGCAACCACACAAACTGCTTCAACACTGCCCAAGAGCAGGAAATGCCCTGCTGAGTGGCAGACCTAAACCTCATGTACGTCCAGTCGATTTCTCCCATGCCAGGCTATGAACATTCCCTTAATCCTTTATTTATGCTCTGAATCTATTTTTGCCAGACCAGTGAGAGGGCAATTTGGCAAGAAGAGGGAAATATGTAGGGAAGCAGAACATGAGAGGTAATAAGAACTAGAAACTTCATGCAGCCATCAATTCCTGCTTCATGGTTTGATGCTGAAATCAAGGAACAGATTGCATAAGATAGCAAAATTAAATATATAATAGAATGTAGAATAGGAAAGGGAGCAGACATGTAGGCCACATTTTTATCAAGAGTTTAAGTTGCCCAATGTTTTAGGAAACTCAGGTTTAGAATTTGCAGAGAGAGTCACCTGTAAATGTAGAATTGCAATGTGCCAAAGAGCATTATCAGCAAACTCCTGTGCAATCCAGGGCAGTAGGGATACAAGATACACTGACCTAGAATAACAGTAGCCCAGTTGGAGAAACACTGTGTAAAAGAATAGGGCTTCCCTGGAGCCTTGCTTCTTCTCTATTTTCTCTTTATTCCTTTCCCCCTTTCCTTTAAGACAAAAGAGCCTATATTTTTTATGACTGAGGCATCCATGTTTTAAAAATTGTGAACCAGTCAAGATTATTTTGGAAAAAAATTATGTCCACAGGACCCTAATTTGGAATGGCTTCAAAGTACCTGAGACAAAATTCTTCCTGTGACCTTGTTAGTAGGATGGAAGCAAACAAATATCAAAAATCTACTGTGAATCTGACCATGGTACTGCGATCTACTTCATACAATTTCCAATTTGTACACACAGTGGTTAGAATGCAGTACTGCAGGCTACTTCTGCTGACTGCTGGCTGCCTGCAATTTGGCAGTTCAAGTCTCACCAAGCTCAAAGTTGACTCAGCCTTCCATCCTTCTGAAGTTAGTAAAATGAGGACCCAGATTGTTGGGGGCAATATGCTGATGTTGTAAACCACTTAGAGAGGCCTGTAAAACACCATGAAGCAGTATATAATAGCATCTAAGTGCTATTGCTATTTTCTTCAAACATTTTCTTTTCTCAAGAGACTAATAGAATCATAGAATTGGAAGGCACATTGGAGGTCTCCCAGTACCCAGTACAATCCCCTACCCAGGGCATCAACCCTGTCCTCCTGTCTCCACCCCCACCCATCAGAAATAACCCTCTGCTGTAGTTTTTACTCTTTGCACAGAGGAAACCAAAAGGACTGTTGGTTTGCTAACTTTATCTGCAGACAGAGAACACTTCAAACTATAGCAATTAGCATTTTTTTTTCCTTTGCTGGAACAAGATTGATACATTTTTGATCACCAAGAATGACAATTCAGGTCATATTCAAAGAAAAGTATATAAACATCCATTGCTGCTATTCATCTTTTCTTGCTTCCTAACTTGCTACTTTTGAGAACTAGGTAAATTGGAGGAAGCAATCACATCCAGTCCCACTTCCTAACATGTTTCTTTAATATGGTTCAAAGGTGAAAGATAGTATTTGATCTATGTTTGAAAATTCTTCACCAAATTGAGAAATAAATGAACATGAGAAAAGAGAGAGAGAATATCACTTAATACTAGCAAACGTCAGGAAGAAAAAAATATAAGCCTTGGTTTTCCTTTCTCCTTTATTAAACCTATTTTTCTGAAAATTAGTCACTTCTCCAGTTGATACAGAAAATATAGATTTCTTTGACTATCTGAATGGTACCTTTTGTTTTCAGCATTAATTGTTGGCCTGCCTGTTTCTCCAGACAGGCTGAAAGGAAGAGGTCATAAGTTTATTCCTTAATCTGTAAAAAAATTACAAACATTTTAAAAACTAATTAAATTTACCATTATGAAATCTCTATGAGCTATTTTTCAGACATGCTGTTGGAAGAAAACAAAATATGTATTTGCTAAAGTGGTAAAGTGGCTTTACATTTGAATTCTTCCAAACATTTCCATTTAAGAGACATTATTTGTGTTGCCTTTTTGGAAAGGTTAAAGTTCTGATGAGAAACGCTGCAAAAACAGTAAATGGCTTTATTTCTGAAGTAAGCCATTGGCTACACTTTTTTCCTTTTTAAAGAACTGACATCATGCCATACAGTCATTCATCCATGTATTCATTACACATGTGTGTGTGTGTGTTTTTAGCTAATTCTGCACACAATGGAAGCTATCATCAATGCACCATTTCAGTTCTATCCTCGTTGGAACACTGTATATGCAGTTGCATTTTTTAAATTATTAATTCAAGCAGATACTTAAACCAAGTATGGTTATTTTAACTAGCTTTTAGTAGTAGTAGTAGTAGTAGTAGTAGTAGTAGTAGTAGTAGTAGTATATAGATTGTTTCACCATAAGGATATCTTCCAGTCCAAAGGATTTGTCTCTTCCAAATGTTGTTACTACAGCTCACATAATCCATAACTACTTGTCATGCTGCTCAGTGTTACTGGCAGTTGTCATCCAAAATAACAGGAAGATACCCTTGGTCTTAATCAGGGGTGGGTTTCAAAATATTTATCAACAGGTCCTCTGCCCGGTTGGAGGGTGGGCATGGCCTAGTCAGCCTCCAGCACCATGACCAGGGTCAGGGTTACCCTCCTTGGGTTCCAGAGGCTTTCCTTAAGCCTTCAGGAGGGCAAAAATGGCCTCCCTGGACTCCCAAGGCTCTCTGGAAGCCAGAAATGAGTCCGTTTGCAGCCTTCCCAAACTTCTTGGAGGTCCATTTTTCACCCTCCCCGAGCTTCCATGCACACCCTGCACTTACCTGCAACCAAAATGGAACATGTGGGGACTCCTAGAAGAGGCGGGGTAGGGTGGGCAGGGCCAGCCAAGAGTGGGATTTGGAGGTTCTCCAAACTGTGCAGAATCTTAGCTTGAGGATCTCCTGAACCCCTGCAAACACCCAGCAGCCCATCCCTGATCTTAATTATTAAGAAAACAACAGTATAATTAAGGCAATGATCACCTTCCAAAAGGCAGCAATGTTAATTCGACCATGTTTTCCAAGTGCTCTGGATACATTTCTCCCCCTTGGCTACAATTGAAATCCCTTCAAATATTATTAATGTTGTGTATGTTCCTATCATAACAGGGAAAATTGAGGAAGACACTTATTAAAAAGAGGCACCAAGACATGTGGCATTGTTTTTATAGTCATTTGGTATGTTGATGTGAAGCTTAAATTGGAGTCAAACTTCATTTGCTCATGTAGTTAGAGTGAAATGCAATCTGGCTTTGTGCTGCAACTCCAGTGGTAACCCATTGCTGGAACAATTAGGCAAACTAATCTCATCAGAAGGATTTTTGTGTTAGCTTATTTATTATACTTTGGTACCATTTTCTGACATTTCTGGACAAGTATCCATAAAAAAGTCCAGAATAATAAGAATTTTGCAAATATCCTCTTTCTAAGAACAATTTTGCCAGGCCTATTTGAACAAAAATCCAGCTATTTCTGTGTCATTATTTTTCTAACTCTAATTTCTGAGATATTTCAGTACATTGTCAATCCATCTTACTTAGCAGAGGCATATTAGTATATAGAGCAGGAATGCTATTAGATAATTGTTGACTCAGGGAGGCTATTCCAAGGTCTGCATTATATAAAAATAATGTCTATTCAGTCATGGGATTCAAATAATTTAACAACCGGTTCTCTGCCCTAATGATTTCTTCCAACAACCGGTTCACCAAACTGCTCAGAAAGTTAACAACTGGTTCTCTCAAACTTGTGCGAATTGGCTGAATCCCACAACTGTGTTGATCTCTATTCTGTAGTCCTCTGCAGTCTCAATGAAGTGATGGAAATATCTACCATCTTATTGTTTTGAGAGGTCTTATGCTAGAGAAAGTGAAAAGAGAGTGAGAAAGACATGAAACATTTTTGAACAAAGGCTGTCTAATAACCTTGACATCAACACACAGTGGAAAACCAAATGGGCTGCTGAACGTCCAGATACAGGCAGTTACATAGATGACCCTACACAAAAGGTTCCAGGTTTTGACCTTCCTCACCAGCATTGGTCATCTCTGAACAGGATCTGTTCCCAACATGGTATCTTCCAGGAATCATTGTTTAAGTGGGATCTTGTCTCTACCCCTCAGTGTGACTGTGGTGTTCCTTGACAAAATATCCATCACATTGTGTCCGAATGTCCATCAAGTGCTTACATCAGCCCAATGTCAGATTTTTTCAACATAGACTACCCTGTCCTTGAATGGCTGGGTGGACTGGACATTAACGTTTGAACCACTATAAGTCCATGTATTTGCCATACAGTAGATAAATAAATAATTTTTTTGAAATATATAACCCAAAGTCTATTTCCTTTGAAATATGTATCTCCGATGCAAGGGACATTATTGAAGTAGGAAGCCCAGAGCATCATTCAATTTAATTGACCCTGCGAGAAATAGAATAACAACAGCAACATAAAGCTCTTGTCCAATTTTCTAGGGGTTGGATGTCAAATTTCCCAAGTGTTCAATCATGGAATAATTGGAAGCTTAATCCTGCAGGTAAATCCTTCATGTTGGAGTAGCTTGCTGTTATTTTCTATATCTCTCTCAAAAAACAAACTTGTTTGCTTTTACTTGAAATTAGCTTTGACCTTGGCCGTAAAATACCACTGCAGCTACTGAACGGTTTGTCTGTATAGTTGATAGGTTGGCAGGAAAAGGTTGAAAAGCATCTCAATCTCACATTGGAGGTTGACTATTTAAAAACATTCCTATATAACAGTATAAATAATTGTGCAAATGTTGCCAATATGCAGAGAAGTGGAATTATCAAACACAGTACACTTTTAAGGAGCAAATAAAAAATATCACACATTATAAAGAAGTGTGCTCTGGGTTTAATGTAACATTTGTTATTTTTTTAAATGGAGAAATACAGGTCCTCAAAAATAGGTGAGTGGCTGATCAGTATGAATTATTTCATTGTGTTAGGATGGCAATCCAGTACTAAAACCAGATCACTGTTTTTAATGGAGTTTTTTTTTAAAAAATGTGTATGTTAGAGAACGTGTTGCAGCTTTCATCGGTACAATCAAAACAGCAGCTACTGTGACTCCAGTTATTCCCCAAGTGCTCTGTAGAAAAGCTCTAATTGGCCCAATTTCCAAAAAAACTAGCAGATTGGTTTCAATCAAAGAGAGGCATTCTACAAGACAAGGAATGTAATTAAGAACCACTGTTTCTGGGTCCTAACTGCACTAGCTTCATGGATATGCATATTAGATTATATGTATGGAAGGGAGGAGAAAAACAGAACAGAACAGAATAAAAGGGACCTTAAAGATCTTCTAGTGCAACCCACAGCTCATGCAGGACAACCTTACCATTTCAGAGGAATAGCTTGTCCAATCTCTTCTTATGAACAGGTGGGTGAGCAAGATCCAATATATGGTGAAGCCCAGGGGTGGTATTCAGCAGGTTCTGACCAGTTCTGGAGAACCGTTAGTGGAAATTTTGAGTAGTTTGGAGAACTGGCAAATACCCATCTCCTTCTATTCTCTGCCTCCCAAGTCCCAGCTGATCAGGTCTTCTTTGTTGCCCAGCACAAGAGAACAGAGCTGGAAAGCAGGTTAGTAGGGTGGGGAGGGAATGGGGATTTTGCAGTAACTTTCCCCCAGGAGTGGGATTGGAATGGAGATTTTACAGTATCCTTCCCCTGCCATGCCCACCAAGCCACGGCCACAGAACCAGTAGTAAAAAAATTTGAATCCCACCACTGGTGAAACCTAAAGAAACTGATATCCTTTTTCCCCTTTTTTATTATAGTTTTTTTTTAGGTTTATAATATGCCATACAAAGAGAATACAAAAGTAAATATTAGGGAAATTAGGGAAGGAAAAAGGGAAGTGGATCGTAAGGGAAAGCAAGACGGGGGGGAAGGCATTGACTTCCGACTCCTTTGGTGCAATAAAATAAGATATTAACATCTAACCTCAACTTTTTACTTTTACATAATAATATAAACTAGCCATTTCTATAACAACAAATCTATCTAATTGGTAAAACCCAAAATCAAAGTTTCATTTTTCCCACCTGAAGCACAAAGTCCAGAAGTGGTTTCCAAGTACAGATAAAAGTATTTGTATTTTTTTCTTTAATCAAAACAGTCATCTTAGCCATCTCTGCTAACTCCATCAGTTTTTGCAGCTATTCATCCATTGTGGGGATCAAAGAAGCTGATATAGCAATAGCAATAGCACTTAGACTTTTATATTGCTTCACAATGCTTTACAATACTATCTAAGCAGTTTACAAATTCAGCATATTGCCCCCAACAATCTGGGTCTCATTTTACTGGCCTCAGAAGGATGGAAGGCTGAGTCAACTTTGAGTGGTTGAGACCTGAACTGCCAACTGCTGGCAGCCGGTTATTAGCAGAAGTATCCTGCAATACTGCATTCTAACTGCTGTGCCACCACAGCTGCATATATTCTATATACTGTGGATATACTGTACTCCTTGGGTCAACAGAAAAGTATGCTGGCATAAGGTACTTTATCCCAAATGCAAAGCTTGCCTCTGGGACAAAGTTGGTGAGTAGTCCAGCCATTACAATTATAATATGGGACAATTTAAGGGAAATGGCTGATAGATTCCCCTGGTATCATGAATGAATGTCATCAATTGTTTTTCCTTACATAGGACAGGGGATGAGGGATACATACTGCAGACACTTGATCCATGCTCAGCCATAGTTCAACTGACAGGTCACTGACAGAGAAGAGAGGTTGATAGGGTCAGTTCAGATGCGCTCTCCTGCTTTGATCCCTAGTCAATCTCATAGGCATGGAGGAAGGGCATTGGATGAATCAGGAATGAATGACTGAGAATGAGCAATCTCCATCATTAACCAGTTCCTCAAGGAAATGTATGTGATGGTAGAAAATGGCTACAATTCTAGAACAATGAAATAGGGATAGAAAAAAATGCCACCTCTCTACAGCAAAATAGTTTAAATAATAGAATGTAGTATCATGCAAAACTTTTTATTAGCAGATTCATAGAAATCCTATAAGGTTACTCCTGGTAACAGAAGCAGCAAAGGACTGCTGGCAGATCCTGGCATTCTTACTCAGCTTAAATCAATCCTCTGCACCATGCACAATCAGTGCTCCTTCAGGAGAAACTAGTTTTTTTTTTAAAAAAANGAAACTAGTTTTTTTTAAAAAAAAAAAACCTCATTGGTCTAACAGTCCATAGACAAACTAGTTAAACCTATGTCTACTAATGTCACTCCAAGTAAGACCTGACAAGCATAAAGTATCAATCAGACATTATAGAGGAAGGTGTTTCTATGGAAGCTAGGCTGCCTTTTGCTTTTGCAATCCAAGCCGAAATGGCCCTCAAGGGCAATGCCCAGGGAGAAGGCATACCCAAAACCTCTCCGTGGCCTTCTTTCCCTTGCCATGGCCACTTTGAAGACTTTCAAAGAATTCCAAACTTGGTGATCTCCATCTAACCCAAAAGACAATCCAGTATATGGCCTGGTCCGTTCATGTTCTACATCTTTAGGTAATGGGAACCATATTTACATTAGATTAAAAAAAACTCCTTGTTTTAAGACAAATACCCATTTACATCTATTTGTGTCACTACAATTGATTACATGTTTAAAGATCAAATAACTTTAATTGGTCTCTGAAGATTAAATGAAGCAAGGACCAAAGTGGAAAGTGGCATATCGGATGCCAACATAAAGCAGAGCAGATCAACAGATCCTTGCACAGCAAAGACAGAAATTTCACCTACTCCTGGGAATTAAGCATGGAAAGAAATTGTACCCTTTGGAAGGGAACTGAACTTTATCATGTGGTAACTATGCTGTTCAAAGTGGACAGGTTACAGATAACTTTCAGTCTGACTAAACTAACTGTAGACTATTCTATTTCGTGAACAACACAAATTAAAGAGTATCTCCCATGGCTTCATTAGACTGTGGTCTGTTCAGAGATACAGAAATGCAAGCAGAGAGCCATGTGTCCAAACTTATAAAACATTATCCAAGTATAGTGGAACATCAACTGCTTTGATTCAGACTGAGTGGAAAAAGCACAAGTTAAAACCAAACAATTTCAGAAGAATGGAGTCTTTGGAGTCTTCAGCATGATCTCCCTGAGATTGTCACAATGTTGTTGCACAGTCCGACCCCTTCTTTTTAAAAGACATATGAAATAGAATAGCTAAATAACAAACAAAAGTGGTAAATGAAACCATGGAAATAAAGAATCTAAGTGTAGCTGCTTTTAGATCAGTAATGAATGGATAAATATATATAGGAATTTGCTAGATACTGCATAGCAGCTCAGGTCTTAAAAACATAGAATGCATTGGAAGGGATCTTGGAGGTCTTCTACCTCCTGCTCAGGTAGGAGACCCATTCTGGATAAATGGCTGGCCAGTCTTTTCTTGATAACCACCAGTAATGGAGCACCCACAACTTATCTGAAAACCAAACCAATCCAAAAATTGCTGCACACAAGCTTCATCTACAATGAGCATGGACACACAGGAGCTCCAGCCACTGTCCTTTTAAACGATTTATCATCATTTGGGATGGGGAGAAAGGTCTAAAAGCTTGTATGGAAAATTAAATGGAGCTATTGTGCCTTCTGCTACAGTTCAAAGAGTAATATTTGGTGATGTTTGTGAAAAGGCAATCTATAAATACCACAAATAAATGAATTAACAGAATGAATTCAGTTTGGTCCTCCCAATGCTGGAGTCCTTTTCTAAGAGTCCTGAAAGCTATTTCACTATTTTAAAACAGTATGTGAATATTTTGAAAAGGGACATTTCAAAGATTGGTCCAGAATCACTGAGTGTCTTGTCATAAATGTTTAGATGATGAGGAGGAGGAGGAGGAGGAGAAGGAGGATTGGAAATACACTGACAAAATTTGGCACTTCATCAATTATTTTTGACTATTGATTATTCCTTAACTTTGATCATCAACCTTTAGTCATCAAAATAAAGGCCCATAAGAGTTCATGCATACATTTAGTGTCTTCTGGAGCACAATCTTTTTACAAAACTATATTTATAGTACATTCAAGTAACCTCATGGTCATTCCTGTTAATTCAAGAGCCTTAGTCCCAAAATGTGCAAAGCTGCTGGCATTTAGCAAAACATTTATTTTAGGGGACTTCGTAACAAACAGGGCAGAGTTGCCGTTTCCAACACATGCCCCTTCATTTCCTCTAATTTTATATAATGTAAATAAACACTAAGTGACTCCTGAAGGCGACTGCAAAACCCTAGGTCATATGTTCTAAATAAAGCATCTCCCCATATTCCCAAATGCTTCAACCCTTTGGGCTAAGGAAGGTAATTATCAGTTGCCAAGGAGAGGTCAAAGAGAGCAAGTGGGCTTTTTCCTGTATTTGTCCAAGACTATAAACATAGGGATGGGAAAGTTCCACCAGGTCCAGGACCATTTTTATGAAGTTAGGGAAGAATTAAAATTGTTCTCTCAGTAAAAAGTAGTATAAATTAACTACTAAACTTAAGGTAGACAACGAGGCAAGTTGGAGCAGATTTAAAAAAAAACCTCATTACTACAGACTTTTGTCACCCTCTAAGAGTGGAATCCATCAGCGATATCTCTTGGATGAGCAGGAATGTAAAAGTCTAATTGGAGTGATCCTTTCTGCTATGATTATCGCAATGAGCTTTTCAGAGAAGTCATCAGAGGAATAAAATTGCTAAAAATGGAGAACAAAACTGCAGCAGGTGAATCTAGACACTAGGCCAGGGGTGTAAAACTCATGTTGTCATGGTGGCATCACATGATGTATCGGGACTTCCCCCCCTTTGCTAAATAGGGCATGGCCAGCACGTGACTCATCCGGCCCACAAGTTGGGAGTTTGACAGCCCTGAACTAGGCAAAAGACACAGACAAGTAAGAAAACTGCTGAGGCCAGTAAAGACATTAGGAGCAATTAGTGCCTCTGTTAGTTTCTTAATAGCTACATCAGATCTTTGATACAAAATATGTGTTTGTGCACGTGTTTCACATATTGTTAAGTATATTACATTTACAAAAGTTGCCAGTTTTATGCCAATCTTCCTTCCTCATCATTCTAAAGTTCAGACTTCTTTTTAACATGTTTAGCTTTTGTGCAATTTTTTCCCCCTGAGATGAATAAGATGTCTTTCAGTTTTCTGAATCATTGGCTAGAAGGCATAGTATTCCTTTGATTAATATTTTTTTTGGCTCACTCTTCAAATTTTGGAAAGATTGTAAAGATCTTTAAATCACGGACAAATAACTAAAACAACAAAATGAACCCTCAGGTTTAATTTCAGAAGAACGTTTCTTTGCAGCTGCCTATTAATTGTCTTCAAGAACAGTCATAAATAAGGGACATTGCAAAAGGGAAAATGCTTGTACAGTACAACAGCTAGGCCTTGAATAGGACATGAGGTGAAAATTCTAGAGCTGTAGACTCCCCTGGAAAAATCAAGGAAACCCCAGAATGTCAGACCATTTCCAAAATACTGTGAGAGAAAACATCCATGCCCACGACATTACCAAGAGCTGGGCACAAATTAAGAGTATCTTACCTACCTTTTGTCCACGTAATATCGGAAAAGAATGCTTTGGAGCTAACATGAGAAACTGTTATGGATTGGTAACTTTGCCAAATGTGTATATTGCATCCTTTTCTAACCCACCCCAGCATCTTAAAAAATATATATGTAATGTTAAAATCATGAGGGCCCTTTGGGGTTCTCTGAGCTTAGTTGTTTTGTTGCAGACATTTCATTACCCAAACCAGGTAATGCTCGTAAAGAGTGGGGTTTGCTGTCAGTTTATATTCTAGTGACTTGCCTGCCAGTGTTTGGTGGGGTTGATCTTGGAGGCTCTTTGGTTGGGCTGTTTACTATAAGCTTCTTTGGCAGTTCCCTGATTGGGGTACTGTTTACTTCTTGATTGTTGGTCTAATATTAATCTTACTGTTAATCTATGCTCATCTGGGTATTGATTGCTGGTGAGAGAAGGGTTTTGGTCTTTTTCTTTTCTTTTTTTACTTAATTGTCTCTTTTGTACAGTATGTACCTGTTGTTTATGTCCATGTGTCCACTGATGACCAATTGGACTTGGCTTGGTTTAGAATGGTCATGTTTTCTCAGTTGAAACTATGGATATCCATACATATATTGTGAAATTAAAGAGTTTTCATCATATCTTCTGACTGCTAGTTGGTGCTCATGGAAATGTTCTGCTAATCTTCAGCCTGTTTGTCTAGTGGTGGCTGTTGCAGTCTTTACATTGTAGTTGTAGATGATTCCTGTTAAAATGTTAAAGCCAAAAATGATTGAAAGAAGATCATCAACTTTGTTGTGCTTTGTGCTTTGCAGCTCAACTGGTATACCAAAACCAGGAAAGGAACAGTGACAGTTTAAAGGAGTGTGTTCTGTATGCAAATAACCGGCTTCAAATAATACATTCTGATTGGATACTTAGAACGAAAAGGGATTGGTTCC
>BHFT01008284.1:0-25465 GCA_004320025.1 Laticauda laticaudata
TGCTACTAACGCTGCGCGGATGTTCCGCATCCGTTTCGCTTCCTCCCTCTTTCCGTTTTCCGCTGGAGCGGATGTAAATTGCGCGGATGCGCAGCGGATGCCAAGCGGATACAGTGGACGTGTAACGGATGTAGAACGTTTGTTCCCCGTATGTGTTGTGGATGTAGAACGGACGCAGCGGGAAGTTCATCCACTCAAAACGTTTTGTGCAGCTCAAAACTTTTTGAGCAGATGAAATCTCAGTAGACGGATGCTGGACGGATACAACGTATGAATCACGCTCACAGTGAGTACAGAATGGATATATCGCGTTAACCAACGGATGGCAAGCATTTTTCTCCATTTTACATCCTCTTTCCATCCATTGGTGCAGTGTGGCATGGGCTTTAAGATAACTTTTTGGAAATGATACATAAAAAAGATCTGTCCAAAAGCTCTTATGATATATTTGTGAATCACTCTGTAATAAAATCACTTGTATTCCCCCATAATTGTACATATCATGGATGAATCCACTGAAATGATTAAAGCCATGGTTTGTTCCATTATGTGTGATACTTTTGAATCTGTAAGTGTGAAGAAGTGGACAGGATCATTTTTTATTTATGTAAGCCACCAAGGAAAGAACAGATGTCTGCATCTGAGGGATTGTAAACATGTCTTTTAAAGGAAGAGGTTGGCATGCTCCAATCTGAAGAAGGTGTCTTTTGATCCAGAGATCCAGACCATTATATTTCAGTCACCAACTTTCTGGAAAAAGTTGGAGGAGGAGGTGGTGGAAAGGAATTATCTACAGACAATTCTGGAAAAAGTGGATCATCTGAATCACTTGCAGCTAGGCTTCAGATCTGCATAGGACTGAAATGATCACTTTTGCAAATTCTTAAAGTGGACCTTGGAGGGAAGATGAAGAAAGTGCTCTTGGTCTTGCTTGACTTCTCAGTGCCATTCAGTACCTCTTACTGTATTAAAGTATACTGAAGGCCACCTCTGAGACACTCTATTACATTTCTTTCATTCCTTCCTGATCAAGCTTGTCCAGTTTGTGATCCTATGGAATGAAAGATTGACATTGACCTGAAGACACATGCACGCACATTACAGATCCAAGAACAACATTACCTTTATGAAGATTAAAGATTTGATTTTGTTCTTTATTAATTTATTTATTGCTTGCCTATCTACCAAAAAGTCTTATGTAATTTGTTCCCTAGTATTAACAGTTTACCTTATTTGGATTTTCATAACAGTGGAATTGTTATTGGGAGCTTCTTCGTATTCTTTGAGCTCAGTTGTTTTCTTGCAGATGTTTCATTACCCAAACTAGGTAACATCATGAGCTATAAATATTTGTAACCCTTAGTTACAAATATTAAGAAATAGATAGTTTAGGTATGTAACTTTTAAAATAATAACAATTCCAATAAAGCATGTGCTTTATTGGAATTGTTATTATTTTAAAAGTTACATATCTAATCAATCTATTTCTTAAATAAATATGACTCTGCATTAAACAAAAGCAAAACAACTAGTTTGTCTCTATAATTTTAACCTTGCAAAAGGTGCTCTCATAAAAGACAACAATAACTTGGACAATACATTGGAGTCTTCAACTACTTCTCTGACAATGAGAATCGAATCTATACTTCTAGCTATAGCCTTGTCTAAAGCCACATGGCTTTTCCTAGTGTGGAAGATTTATAAAAGGTTCTTATAATGGCTGTAAGTGTGCTCTGAACAAGGCCACCTTTGAGACACTTTCTCTGTATGAACAGAAGGCTGATTCCTTGACTGTTTTTACATTTTATTTTATTATCCTTTTAAAATGAAGACATAATGTCAGCAGGTCTTTGCACATATACTATTGAGAGTAGACTGTGAACATAACTGAATACTAAAGAGCCCCTCCCTCCTCCCTCCACAATGACTCCATCAGGTTTTTCAGATTTGCCATTTTTCAGCTGTTTGATAGCTTCAGCAATCTCTGTTTTTCCTGACTCAGCTTCATATCCAGGGTGGTCCTGGATCATGCAGTCCCTGATCTAATGACACTGATGAATCATAATTTGAGAACTATAATAATTTAATAATAAGACTGTTAAAACTATGTGCCACTGAACTCTCAATGACTCCTCACAACAATAAAGCAAAGAAACTACAGTAAATTCAATAAAAGATAAAGATAAAAGATGACAAGTGTAAAGATGGCCAGATGGAATGAAGTGAAGGATCCCCCTCTCCTTCGCCAAAGGCCTGAGTGAATGTGAATTGAATAGACCCAGATGCTATTATTTCCAGCATTGCAGCTTTTCATCAGTCATTTTAGCAACTTGTACAAGCATTATGGATGCTTGTACTGAATAAACTGTGCTTACTTGGTGGTGATTTTCAGGCTGGCAAGAAGATCTGCTGGTTATTGCTACTGCTACTGCCTCCATTTCTGCAGCTACGACAAAAGTCTCCTTTTCCTCTTTTTGCTAATTTGTTTTGTCTTGGAGTTGCAAGCTTAGCTACATTGCTTTCTTGTATCAAGCCAAAGGGTTCACCCATTTTTGACACCATCTTTTCTCCTTGAGAGGGCAGAGTGTTTCTGTCACTGAGTTAATGGTGTCTGCAAATTCAGATTAGTTCTATCTATTAATAGAACATAATTATAATCCAGTAATTCAGAAGACTTAGCAGGAGTTAGAGACAAGAAACCAAAAAGTTTTCATCAATAGATGGTATTACTAAATAAATATTTGACATATATGCATATTCTAAATTCTAATAATTATATGGAGAATAACATACAAACTAGACATAGAAACTTTGTTTTATTTATGACTGAAAAGTATTAAATATTTGTTTATGTGATATGAACTTTAGTAATTAACTTAATACATCACATGACCCTATTCTTTAGAAATTCAGTAGCCAAGTTTTTCAGCCACTTGGACACTTTTACAGAGTCAAAATCATAGTTTTATATAGTACTCTAACATTTGTATGCCTATGCTAAAGATGTGGAACAGGTACAAAGCAACAATTTGCTCCAAATATAAGACTAGCATCAATAATATACTATTCAGAGATTCAAGTAACAAAGGGACAAAGCAATTTTACACTCAGCTGGAACATAATGTGAGTGAAATCTAGAGTGATTTCACTAAAGAAGGAACAATTATTTCTTTTAATGAAATGATTCATAAGTCTATTGGTAAGTTTGCTCTAATCTCTCTAGATACAAGTTGTTTAGAAGCTTTGAAAAGTTTCTCACTATTACAATTTTTTAAAATGTTAATGTTCTTTACACATACAAACACACACACACAGTAGAAACAGTTTTAGATATGACCCATGTTGTTTCTTTTGGGGGGTAAACAACACTATGCAGAAGATGGTAAAGTAATAAAAGCACAATCAAAGATACAAGAGGGACAGGTTAATAAAGAGAATAAGAAACAGTTAATTTAGCATACACTAATGCTATCATTTACATTTCTCCAAATAATTGTAATTTTTCCTGAAGTGAGGGTTCTCCTTCTCTTTCGCCAAAGGCCTGAGTGAATGTGTATTAAATAGACCCAATCCTTACTTTCACAAGTCCATGCACTGCTTCAGACATTGTTCTTTTATTTAAACTGCTCCCTTTTTGGGAATATCATTAACTCCATCAAACCATGACTTTGTCAGTCTTCTTCCTCTTAAGTGTTTGCTTTTCCTTCATGTGTTTGTTTTATAATTTTATTTCCTTGCATCCTCTTTCATGACCAAGCCATATCAATGTATTTCTTTCATATTGTATTCTCCAATGTATTTCTCTCATATTGTATTCTCTTAATTTAGGACTCATTCATTATTGGTAGTCCTTGACTTAAAAACAATTGCTTAAGGCTAGGTCACACTGGCCGACGGATGCAAAATGTATTCAAAAAGGACACAGTGGATGAGCAAAATTTCGGGGGTGGCTCCATCCGTTGTTATCCACTCTCAAAAGTGGTGAAAATTTGCATAAACAGAGTAAACAGAACAGAAAAGAACGGGAAAGGAACGGACGGGGATAGTACGTAACAAGGGAGGTTGGTAAGCGGATGTCGTAGGAAGCCTAGTGATGACAGCGGATGGAAGCAGATGACACATCCGCAGGGCTTCTGGGAAATAGCGAAAGCAGACGCGTAAGCGGCAAAAAGTGGATGCGTGCGGATGACACGATGCATCATTGGACGCCTATTAGGAAGGAAAGAGGATGCATTAGCAGATGTATAGCCAGATGCAAAGCATTCACTGCGCATGCGGGGAGGAATGGAATTGGTTCAGTTCCACAGACAAAAAGGATGCACGCTCGCAAGCAGTCACCATTCAGAGGAAAGACCTGCTGCCAGAGACATCTTGAAAGAACACCAGGTACGTCAGTCAGGGAAGAAGAGGAAAAAGCCCCCCCTCTTGGTTTTTGCCCCTACCTCCCTGCAGCCCTGGGCAAGAAGGACAGAGAACCACCATCCCCCCCCTGGCGCTGACTCCTGAAGCTGCTGGTGCTGCTGGTGCTGCTGGGCTGGGGTTTTGTTTTTGTTTTTTGGATGCTGTCTTGCTGCGCTGCTGGTGGTGCTTCTGAAGAATCTTTGACCTGAAGACAAATCTGGCCAGGCCGCAGTTCAGAGCTCACTGACTGGGAGATGTACATCATGGCCAAGTGCAGCTTCCTGGAAGGGTGAGAGCCCACCGAGGAGCAGCCCCGCTGTCAACCCTCTCCCTCAGACAGCCCACAGACAGCCCAGGCCTCTTCCAGCCAGGAGACAGCTACTGTGTCCAGGCAGGTGTCTTTGGAGGGCCCCATGACAGAGACCCCCCCCAAACAGCTGCACTCCATACCGGAGGACATGGAGGATCCCCTGTCTCAAATAGAGCAAGAAGAAGGCAGCAGCCAGAGACCAACCCCAAACCCACACCCAGCTCCACCTCCACAGAAAGCAGGCAAGAGAGGGGCAGGACTGAGAGGGCCAGAGCCACATGTCCTCTTGGAGATCAGGGACACAATCAAACCAGCACAAATCCTCTCTCTCAGCTGGGTCCAAAGCGACATACCAATCCATCGAACGCGGAAGCCCTTTCATACCACCTACGTGAGCCAGACCTCATGGGACCTGCCCGAGGCCCAGTACAGGTGATGAAGGAGCAGATAACAGCACTGTGCACCACCTCCAGGCCCAGCTGAACTGCTCCAACCCCTCCAGGACTGCTTCTCCACCCCAGGCAATTGTCAAGCCCTTCACACGGCTTTCAAACAGCCCATCACCTACCAAAGGCTACAAGTACAGGACTTCCACAGCAGAAAACAGGCCCTTCCCCAGGTCCAGGCCCAGGTACATCGCATGCAATAGATGCTTCATCCACCAGCTCAGACAGACACAGCCCCACTACAACACTCCTCCTTCCTCTATCCACAGGCCAAAGCCCATCAAGAGAAAATTCTGTCATCAGTAATTGGGCCTGACATCCCAGGTCCGATGAAGGGCCTCTCAACCTGCACGGGACTTGAGTCAGCTCTCTGAGAGCTTCCTGAAACACACCAATCCCTGTTGTACTCTCGGGGCCAAGCACCCCCAATGGTGCCTCAGACAGCACTCCAGCCACAGCCACCTCACAGTCCTGCTGCTCGACAGCTGAGACGATGGACATTGACTTCAGAGTGACTGAGAATAGTCTCAGAGGATGAGTTATTTACTTGTTTAATAAAGTTTAATCTTTGCTTAAGACACTTTACAGTTTACTTGTTCATTTTGTTTATTTAATAAAGTGATAAAGTTTACCTAAGAAAGTTAATAAAATTTTTTTTGCTTTAAGACACTTAAATACAGTTTACTTGGTTCATTTGCTTATTTAATAAAGTCACAAAATTTACCTAAGAAATTAATAAAGTTTAATCTTTGCTTAAGACACTTAGTTTACTTGGTTCATTTTGTTTACTTAATAAAGTGTGTTTGAAAATTTTGAAAAAATGGTTAAGCCTTTGCATGCTTTGTGGGATAGATAAGGATAGTTGTGGGAATAGATAAACCTCCAAGTGAACCATAGTGGGATTGGTATGGGTCCATCATCACTTTTATCTTTGCTTAAGACACTTTACTTGGGTCATTTTGCTTTTTAATAGTCATACATTTGTGTGTTAATAAAGGTTATCTTTTGCTTCACACACTTGTTTATTTTTTTTTTTACTTAATAAATGTTGGTGAAAACTTTGAAAAATGGTTCAGCCTTTGCCTGCTCTTGTGGATAGTGTAAGGACAGTTGTGGGTGGGTAAGGATAGTTGTGTGGATGCTAAGGATAAGTTGTGGGATGGGTAAGGATAGCTGGTGGGATAGATACAGGATAGGGTTGTGGATGGGTAAGGATAAGCTGTTGGGATTGATAAACCTCCAGTGGCAAGCACAGTGGGACTGTATGGTCACCCTCCCGGCTGCCACACATATGGCGCTTTTTTATCATTAACAATTTAATCTTCATCAACAATTTCAAAATGAAACAAAGCTCTTTTATTAATGCCCTAAAATTCCATTGTAGGGCCACTCAACATAATAGCAACAATCTTATCAGTGTTTTATGAGACAGGCTCAAGAAGCATCCATTAATCTCACCATCCTGTTCTTGCCACTCCACTGCCTGCAGCTGGGAGTTGCACCAGTGTTTCAGGAGTTGCGCTGTTTCTTCCTTCACGTTGAAGCTCTGTTGGGGCCTGTGTACATCCACAGTGTCTATCAGGTTTTTTTCCTTGGCCTCCATTCACTAGGCTCCATGGCTCCCATTCCTTGTTGACGGGCACAAGCCTGTTTCTGCAAGATGGGTAAGCGGGTGCGCATGAGATTTGCAGGATGCAGCAGCTTCCACGATGCTTCCTCACAGTCTTTGGGTGATGGCTGCATGGTGGTGGAGAAGTAACCTGGAACCTGTTGGCCAGGCATGCCAAAGGCGTTCTCCACCACCCGTCTTGCCCTGGAACAGCCTGTAGTTGAAAATCCTCTCTTCCAAACAGCGTGAAGGTAATCTCTTGAAAGTGTACAGCTTCATGAGGTAGGTTCTAGCAGAAGCGTCACACCCACGATGAAGTAGGGCACATCTTGGTGTGTCATTGGTAGGGGGTCTGGATCTGGAAAAAACTATGTGAAGGTTGCATTCCAGCCCATCCTTGAGGTCACTGCATTGTATACCTGGCTATCTGAAGATGAGCCGTTGCATGAAGCATCGATTACATGAACTTGTAGCAGCATCAACCATGGCAAAAGAGATGATACTGAAGAAGCCCTTGTAGTTGTGATAAGAGGACCCTGGAGTTGCTGAGCTTTGCAGGCCACGTGCTATCCCATCTATGGCTTTCAATGGTGTGCGAAAGTTTCACCCTCTGATACCACTCTTCTGCAAGTTATCTCCAGCCTTCTTCAGTGGGGCACCGGAGGAGCTCCTCCACGTATTCTTCGATGATGGCCTCACACGTCTCTGGACCACTTTGCTGATGTGTTGTGTGGCACCCTCCACGCTACTTGCACTGTTTCTGTATGTGGTCAGAGGCAGAGTGGCGCGAGTTCCCAGTGCCACTCAGTCCAGGGTCGCCGGCTGGAATGGAAGTTGTTCTCGGCTTCATCATTCGTCTCAGATGCTCTAAAGTTAGTTCAAACATGGCTTGTGGGCATCCTCCATGAAGTGCTGGAATGCACGAGTGTCTTCCCATTTCCTCAGCTCCAACCATAGCTTTTCATACATTCCAAACTCCACTCTCTCCCGATCCACAATCGTTCCACACAAGCTCTTGGAGTCCTTCTTCTCCTTGCATAGAAAAGGTGAAACATGTCTGAACAGGGCTTGGTTCTGGTGTGAATGATCGCAGCTACCAAAAAGAGTGTCTGATGATCCATGGTGGAGATCAATGGATGATGTGGAAGAAGCAAGACAAGGCTGAAAAGGTCTGCAAATCAGACCTGCACATCAGGGCTGCTCATTACTTGAGATCCAGGTGATTTCCTCCCCCTTTTTCGGAAACTATCAGTTTTCCGCTAGTGTCCTTCCACATCTTAGGCATAACTCCAGACATCCAAAATATCGAGATATATCCCATATACAAACGTTTTGGTCCCGTTTTTAGACATGCTTTATAGAGATGCCATCCGCTTACAATCCTTTTCTATCTCCATGCTACTAACACTGTGTGGACGTTCGTGTTACCTTTCGTTTCCTCCCTCTTCCGATTTTCAGCTGGAGTGGATGTGAGTTGCGAGGATGCCCAGAGGAATGCAGAGAGAGTTCAGCGGATGTTTTAACGGATGATACGGACGATAGAACATTTGTTGCCCGTATGTGTTTTTCCAGATGTACTCGTACAACGGCGGAAAGGTCAATCCGCTCAAAAAAGTTTTGTGCAGCTGAAAACTTTTTGAGGGATGAAATAGCAAGTAGATGGGATGTTTGACGGATAGAGCATATGAAACACGTACGGGCAGTGATTTACACACAATGGATGCATCGCATTTTTCCACGGATGGCAAGCTTTTTTGTCCATTTTACATCCTCTTTGCATCCGTTGGTGCAGTGGGACATGGGCTTTAGTAATCATTCAAGTTACAATGGACCTCCCCTAGGCAGTTTGAAAGCATGTTATATGCAAGTAGATGAATAGGTACCACTTTGGTGGGGAAATATGGCATTTAGTACAGTAGAGTGAATCCAGCTGGTGCTGGAGCTTTCCCAATATGACACCTGGGTGCAAGGTAACTTCTGCAGAATGCTGTGAACCTTTCTGAGTGTGGAGATAGCCTGCCCTCTGTGGTTCATTCTGGATATCACATGAGCATGAATAACAGACTAACACTCTGGCAGCCAGACAATTGCTTTGTACTCATACTGTAGTCTCCTGGCTAATGTAACATCACCATATACGACTAAGTAATAATAATGATGGCTTTACCTGACAACTGCAGCATTGGCTTAATGATCCCAGCATTTGCTTTACTTAATTCACTTAATACCACTGCAAAAAGATAATAAAATCAGGCACATTTACGTGGCGATCCACATAACAACCAGCATGACTTACAACCATTATTCTAGATTCAATTACAGTTGTAAGTCGAGAACTACCTGTATTCCTTTTTCTTTTACCAGACACATTCTTAAATACTTCATTCATAGGATTTGAAAGTATTGTTTCTCCTGACATACACTTCTCTGTTACAAAGTGTACATTAAATATGATCTTATAAACATTCATTTTACTTAATTAAGCATTCATTCCAAATAGACCAGTAGCTTTCTAACATAATTTATTCATCTTAAAATGTCTTTAATAAATTCTAATAAATCCAAGAATGTTGCCAAGAATATTATTTGGGGAGGTTGGAAATGACGAATGATTCCAAATATCTATTTTTGAAAAGGCTACATATTGCCCACTTGCTTTTGATGTAGACTCCTTAAAAATGAGTCAACATTATAAAATTATTAAATCTCTGTCAGAAGGTAACAGTCTTAATAATTGATCAAATAACAGAATATTTCAATAAATTATAGACTCATTTATTATTTAATTCCGAGTTAGAAACTTTTATATATAATATGTATAGTTTGCAATCTCATTTTTCTTTTCCATATTTAGTTGTAAATGTTTTCTTTTCCTGTTATACATACACTGCTCAAAAAAATAAAGGGAACACAAAAATAAGACATCCTAGATCTGAATGAATGAAATACTTATTAAATATGTTTGTTTATTACATAGTTGAATGTGCTGACAACAAAATCAACACAAAAATTATCAAGGAAATCAAATTTAGCAACCCATGGAAGGTCTGGATTTGGAGTTACACTCAAATATAAAGTGGAAAAAAAACACTACAGGCTGATCCAACTTTGATGTAATGTCCTTAAAACAGTCAAAATGAGGCTCACTAGTGCGTGTGGCGCTCCACGTCCCTACAGATGCTGGACCATGCTCCTAATGAGGTGGTGGATGGTCTCCTAGGGGATCTACTCCCCACACTGGACAAAAGCATACCCCAACTTCCTGGACAGTCTGTGGTGGCAACGTGGCATTGGTGGGTGGGAAGCCAGACATGATACCCAGATGTGCTCAATTGGATTCAGGTTCTGGGGAACGGGTGGGCCAGTTCCATAGCATCAATGGCCTTTGTTTTGCATGAACTGCTGACATACTCCAGCCACATGAGGTCCAGCATTGTCATGCATTAGGAGGAATCCAGGGCCAGCATATGGTCTCACAAGGGGTTGAGGATCTCATCTCGATACCTTAATGGCAGTCAGGCTACCCCCTCTGGCGAGGCCACATGGAGGGCTTGGCGGCCCCTAAAGGGAATGCCACGACACATCATTACTGATCCACTGCCAAACCTGTCATGCTGTGAGGATGTTGCAGGCAGCAGAATGTTTCCACAGTGTCTCCAGACCCTCTCATGTCTGTCACAAGTGCTCAGTGTGAACCTACTTAATCTAATGAAGAGCACAGGGCACCAGTGGCGAATTTGCCAATTTGGTGTTCTCTAGAAAATGCCAAATGTCTGCACGTGTTGGGCCTGGAAGCACAATCCCACCTGTGGACATCGGGCCCTCATCCACCCTCATGGAGTCTGTTTCTGACTGTTTGAACAACCACATGCCACATTTGTGGAGGTCATTTTGCAGGGCTCTGACAGTGCTCCTCCTGTCCCTCCTTGCACAAAGGCGGATGTAGTGGTTCTGATGCTGGGTTGTTGCCTTCCTAGCAGCTCATCCACATCTCCTGATGTACTGGCTGTCTCCTGGTAGCACCTCCATACTCTGGACACTATGCTGACAGACACAGCAACCTTCTTGCAGAGCTCGCATTGATGTGCCATCCTGGATGAGCTGCACTCCTAGCCACTTGTGTGGGTTTGTAGACTCTGTTCTCATGCTATCACTAGAGGGAAGCACCGCCAGCATTCAAAAGTGACCGAACCATCAGCACAGAAAGCATAGGAACTGAGAAAGTGGTCTGTGTCACCACCTGCAGAAGCACTCCTTTATTGGGGATGTCTTGCTAACTGCCTATGCTTTGCACCTGTTGTCTATTCCATTTTGCACAACAACATGTGAATTGATTGTCAATCAGTGTTGCTATCTGATGGATAGTTTGATTTCACAGAAGTGTGATTGACTTGGAGTTACATTGTGTTGTTTAAGTGTTCCCTTTTTTTTTGCAGTGTATTTCCCATATCTCATGCCAGAAGGAAAAATGGTACTTTAGGAACAGTGTGATTTGTAGTTACTTATTTCTTTTTCTTAATGATTTATCATAAATTTTATCAGTGAACATTTCCAATAAATACATTTTGAAAAATAGTGACACTGTTGAGAAAGGAGAATCAAAAATATAACTTCAAACAAAGCCCTAAGATTAATTGACCAAAATTATTAAATGCTTTTAGTTATGGTTATCCCCAAATAATTTGACAACAAATATATTATTCCTATATTAGCCAATTAATCACAGCCCAGTAGATAACATATATGTCCTGATTAAAATTATAGATTCCTGGCATTCAATGCTCTTTTCTTTCTGCTCTAACTTTAACGGAGCCTATCCAGTGAAGAGGATTTTGATCAGAAATACATTTCCAAAGGTTAAAGCAAGTCATTAAATTTCAGTCACAATTCCCTGATGCTACAGTCTTTACCTCTAATCCTTGGATGTGCACAGGAAAAATATACATCTTATGTATATACAATTCTACAGTTCTAGGTAATGCTTCAGAACTGACATCTTGTAGTTAACCTGTTTGAAATAGTTGCCTGATTCAACATGTCGGAACCTCTTTTCCTTGGAAACCCATTTCAGATTTTAAGGTCAGTGAAATGGAAATGAGGGAATGATTAACAGGTTTCTTCCTGATTCCTTTCTGCCCCTATTTAAGCTATTGAATGTAATCTGCAAGAAGATCTGGTTAATTTGAAGAGTAGTTATTTTTAATTAGAAATACTCTCTTTTTTTGCAGACAGAATAAGGGAATGTCCACCCTCTTTCTCAAATGTACGTTAAGGAAAATATTTTTATTCTATGTGCCTAGTGCTGAATAATATTTGACTTCAGAATTGGATACCATAACAGTGTCTGCTAACTTGGGCTCAAAAGACTGGGCAAACACAAGGCATTCAGAAATAGATGCAGTTTTGCAGTTTTTCTTACTTATTCTTGCTCTTCTCTTTTACAAATAATTGGTAGGTCACTATTTTGTTACTTTCCAATAAGCATTTTTGACAGCTATGATCTCATCTTTGCTACATGGAACAAATAATCTATAACTTTTGTAATTCTCTGTTTTTTAGTTAACACATGAAATCAATATCCTTAAAAATGGATCAAAGTCCAGGTGGAAATTGAATTTTCTAGTAAAAATAAATCTGAGCTCAATTTCTTCATCCATCGCTCATATATAAATATCATATTCTATAACACCCCTCCCAAGCTACCCAAATGGTATCTAGTTGTGAGTTCTAAGCCTAAAATTACAGAACAGAAATGGCTTTTCCACTGAATAAAACTTTAATCCTAAGGTTAAGACTTGAAAACAGATACCAGTGAAATTGGGGAGTTTTCATCCAATCCAATATCCAAAGATTACTTTTTTCATTTCAAATTCTGTAGTGAGAAAAAAACAAAAAGGAGAAAAAAAGTCAGATCACTAGTACAGTCATCACAATTGCATGATGATTTAGTCTTTCTTTCTATAAAATCTACATGCATGATTAATATGAAACAGAGTGCCAAAAATAGGATTACATGTTTAAATCTACTATCACAAATTCTACTAGGCCTCTAGTTTGTTAACATTTCCAATTTTTATTTTTTTTTCATCAATAGCTATTTTAAATATAGTGAATGATTTAATAGAAATAATGCATATATTTATCTAGATCTTTTCATAGAATTGGTAGGGCTTCCACACAGGAGTATAGAACTATGGATGACCATTACATGGCAGCAAATATTTTTCTTTATATACTATCTAATCACCTTTTTTATTTTTACAGCCCAAATATAGGAGACCTACAATTAATTATGTTGTGATAGTAGGTGGAGACACTAATATATTTTGTGTCATTCAATTAATGTCAATTTTCATTATCTGTTACACCCTATACACTGAGAATATACTTCTGGTTAAGCATTCTTTCAGTTGAAATCTGATCACAATAGAAAGTTAATCAGATTGGAAGTTCCAAAATACCAATTTATGTCACTTTTACAGAAAAAAATGTTCCCATTAAGTAAAAAAGAAGGAGAAGGGCTCCAGCTAACAACCAAATAACAAGAACCACAAATTATTTCTCATTCAAGAACTTCTGGAAGTAAAAATGGTCAATGTTTGGAATACTCTACTGGACTCTATGGTTTCTTTCCCAAACCCCAAAAACTTTAACCTTAGACTGTCTTCATTGACCTCACCCCTTCCTAAGAGGCCTGTAGGGGCGTGCATAAGCGTACAATCATCCTACCATCCCTGTCCTATTTTTTTTATTTTTCTTATAAGTATCTATCTCATGTATTCAAAACTATATTTATTCTTATACCTGTATCTTGTAAGCGATTGACAAATCAAATAAATACTAAATGCCACCAGACTTGAATATCTAGACCTAGAAAACCTAGAACTATGCCGCCTTTGGTCTGATCTAAGTATTAGGATTAAAATCATACATTGCAATGTCCTACCTGTCAATGAATACTTTCAGCTTCAACCATAACAACACAAGAGCAAATAATAGATACAAACTCAAGGTTAATTGCACCAAAACTTGATTGCAGGAAATACGACTTCAGCAACAGAGTGGTCAATGTCTGGAATACTCTACTGACTCTGTGGTTTCTTCCAAACCCCAAAAATTTAACCTTAGACTTTCTACTATTGACCTCACCCTTTCCTAAGAGGTTGTAGGGGGTGTACATTAGCGCACCAACATGCCTACCATACCCTGTCCTATTGTTTTTTTTTTCTTATATGTATCCATGTATTCATAACTATGTTTTTACTTATACCTATTATCTTATAAGCAATTGACAAACCCAATAAAATAAAAAATAATAAAATAAAACTATATTAGCCTGAATTGTAAATAAATGCCAAAACTTCTTCTTAGCTGTAAGCAAATGTTTTCCTGTTTTTCCATGCCAGGTGTCCATTTGGTTATGATAACATGGAAGTATTCACACTACTATGAACTTTAAAATAGCAATTAACCACTACACAAAGTCTACTGAAGTTATATGTTCAGAAGAAGTAAGGAAAAACAAAACTATGACAAATATGTCTCAGGACATGGGAAGAAATATGTTTAAATCATTCCCTTGTTAAAGTGAATCATAAAAATGCACGTTAAGGTAATTGTTTCATGTGGAAAAACAAATGTGAGAATCCAGGTCCAGATGAAGGCAATAAACTGACAAATAATACTGCCTTTTCACAATAGTAGTTTTGCAAATGTTTAGCAAAAGGGGAAGAAAACACAGTGTTGAGACCTGAAAAAAATAAACAAAAGAAAAGTAATTGAAAGAAAATTCATTATAGGAAACCAATTACATTTCTCCAAATAATTCAACTTTTTTTCTTCCTTCAGGCAGATTAGAAGAACAGAAGAAAATAATAGAAGAAAATAACATCTAATTTCCACAGAAGAAACAATTTAAAGGTCATCGAACTGATTCTACATTAATGTTTCAAGATGAAATATATGGTAAGGATAATTTGACAATCTAAAATGACCACAATTGAGCCCAAACTTTCTGGTGCTAAATGAGAGTGTTGTTTTTCCCCATTTCACAACCTTTATTGCCACATTTGTTAAGTGAATTATGGCAGTTGTTAAAATTAGGAACATGGGTATTAAGTGAATCTGGTATCCCCATTGACTTTGCTTGTCCAAAGATCGTAGGGAAACTTGGCTCTTTTATCACTTATCAATTTTGACTTGAATGGGACTGTTTAACATACAAATATATGATATCAAACAGTCCCATTCAAGTAAAAAAATGATTTCCCCCACAACTGAACAATCAGTAGGCCAGGGATGGGGAACTTTTTATAGCTCACTCATGAATTCTGGGAGTTGAAGTCCATAAGTGATAAAAGAGCCAAGTTTCCCTACCCCTGACCCAGGACACTGCAACTGTCATAAATGAAACCCGTTGCCAAGCATCCAAATTTTGTTTCATGCGACCATGGGGATACTTCATGACCTTATGAAAAATGGGTATAAGTCATTTTTCAATGCCATTGTAACTTTGAACAGTTATTAAATGAACTATTGTGAGTCAAGGACTACCTGTATTAGAAAATACGGAAAATACTACCTGTATTAGGAAATCTATTAGGACTACCTATATTAGGTTGGATATATGAAAGAACATGCCAATATTTGTACTTGCTGTCTATTTCATTTTTTGCCATTACTTTATTAAAACACAAAACACAAATTCACATTTCCCCATACAAAATTGTATGTTGGTAGTTTATTTATTCCAAGTTAGGGCTGCACATTTTCTTGATGTCTAATTTTCAAATATATTCTTCAGAAAAGTGTGGAATTCTTGGAATGGCCAAGATATGTCATATTAATGACATATATGTGAATTGAGTTCACTTAATTTATCTTGGAACCTATGTGCAAAATTCAAAAATACTGAGTTTAGGTGAAGTTTGTATTTCAGGTTCTCCACTGCCTTTGTTTTTAGCTGACATGCTGACTGCAACTGCACAATAATTGGTAGAGTTATGGATCTTTCAAGGTTTATAATGATTCATTTACAAATTGTTACAAACTGGAATGAGTGGATGTTAACAGCTTCTCTCTTGGACTAAAATGACCATTTCAAAAAATGTCATGTTACCTTTAAAGCACTTGAACAATATGTGCTGATAGGTGATTTAAAATATTGCAATTTAACACAAATGTCAAGCTGATTAATTCAGGACAAGCTATATTAGGTACTGAAATAGACGGAGTAGCCAGAGAAATTAGAGTCATGTAAGATATAATTTATGTCTGTTGAAGTGTTTAGTCAGTTAAAACCTTTGTCTCACATAATGCCCATAAAGAAAATAAAACCACATTTTTAAAACCTATGTTCCTGAATTATCAAACAAATAAATATTTTTTTTTATTTTAATGATTATCCCTGAAGATAAAGATAGATAGTAGATTAAAAACAACAACAATTCTGGCTGCATAAGACCAAGATTTACCTGGACTGGGATAAATGGTACAATTGGGTAGAATGCAAGAAAAAGAATGTACAGAATAAATGAACCCAGGAAACATATTATATATAGTTGTATATACTGAATATATAAAATTATGGTTTCAAACTTGTCCTCTAATTCATAAACATTATGAAGGTTCTAATGATTAAATAATACAGTTATAATCCAATAGCAATAGTAGAGTAACATGTGTTATTTATTTATCAATATGTTACCTATAAGAGACACGGAATATTTACCAATTATTATTTATTGTTTATTATAAACTATCAAACCTATTATTAAATGTAATAGAAAGAAATATGTTTACTGACCTATTAGTATGTTTACTATTTTTTATTTCTGTATACTCATAGGTTTATATCTTTTTAATCCATTGCAAATAAAGTACACTTTAAAACTCAAAAAAAAAAAAAGGTCAAGATTTAAGAACAAATGCATACAAAACCAGAATTGAAAAGACAGCAACAGACAGGAAGTGCTGTCTCTGCCAAGAAGCTGAAAAAACAGTAGATCACCTGGTAAGCTGCTGCAAGAAGATTGCACAGACTGACTACAAGCAATGGCATGACAAAGTAGCAACAACAGGGCATTGGAAGATCTGCAAGAAATATCATTTGCCTATACACAAGAACTGCTGGGGCCATAAAATTAGAGAAAATCAAAAAATATGAAGAATCTAAATTGCTCTGGGGATTTAGAATTTGAACATCACTTGAACATCATTGGCATTGACAAAATCACCCTCAGTCAATTGCAGTTTTACTTGGAATAGCTTACATCCTATGACAATCTGATATCCGTAACACCATCAAACATCCAGATCTGCCTTTCTCAGGTCCTTGGAAAGAACTCAATAGGTAGACAAAAATGCCAAATGCAGTTCAGAATATCTGGCTGACTGTGCAATGAGGAATAATAATAATAATAATAATAATGATGATAATGATAATGATAATAGTAGTAGTAGTAGTAGTAGTAGTAGTAGTAGTAGTAGTAGTAGTAGTGGTAATACTGAGAAGGTGAAGATATAGTGGGACTTTTGAATACAGATGGATCGCCATTTGGAACACAACATGCCAGATATCACAGTTGCCGAAAACCAAAATGTACAATTTATTGATATCATGATACCAGGAGACCCCAGAGTCTAAGAAAAAGAACTTGAAAAACTCATGAATTATCGCAACCTGGCCATCAAAAATACATGATTGTGGATGAAACATGGAACAGTGATACCCATTATCATTGGGGCTCTTGGTATCATGTCCAAGAATTTTACAAAATACAACAAGAAATTGCAGCTTCCTGTAATAACACCAGTGGAACTGCAAAAAAATGTGCTACTTGGAACATTGTACACCTTAAGAAGGTACTTGGTTGATACCAAGGACGCTGGCAGCAACCCGTATCAACCATTAACACCAGTCAATGATATTCGTTTTTAAATGTTCAGTTGATTGAGTTTCATGTTTAATGAATAAAGAATAATAATAATAATAAACATGATGACAATGGTGATAGATAACAATATCTATCTACTCTCTAAAACTTAAATACACTTCCAGCCTTATTTACAACTTCTGAACAGAAGAAACTCACTTGCCACATAATAGCATCTTTCACTATTATCGGGCAAGGCAATGATACTGGCAGAAAGTTTCTGATAAAACAAGTATTTTCGTACCCATTGGATTATTTACTTTCTCCAAAATTCTTTCACTTTGTTATCACTTTCTGAGCAAGGTTTGGCCGATAGATTGGAAGTGAACATTTAAATTGTTCTTACTGCCTGCTCCAACTATTACACTTCTTTCATAAACCTATACTTTTAAAGGGAATTGAATTTCTGCATAGATTCTAGCATATTTGAACTTCAATAGTTATTTCTTTGATGCATATTTCCTATAATGAACTATTTAATACAATTTTTGCTATAAAATATATTATATTTAAACTTCTATGCCACAGTCAAGACCTTAAAAGCTTTCCCCAAGTTAAAATAAAAGCAATGTTATCAATAAAATGCATCAGGGAAGATATTAAAAATATTTTCCCTGAAAATATTAGGAAATATTCACTTTCAACATGAAATGAGATATAATGAAACCAAGAATTTAAGCTGCAGCCTTTCACTGACATTTCTTTCTAAAAATTGGGCTGTTTTCTACAAGTTCTGGGGAGCCTTTGCTATTTTCGTCAATTCTGTCAACCATGTCAAACTGGGTTTTATTAAAGAGACTATTTGGAATGACAAGACTACTGTATACAAGCGATGAAAGACTACAAGTTGTACCTACTATTTGAAGTGAAGTGAATGTTTGCTTAATCCCTACTAATCTTTTCCCCCACCTCCCAAAAAAGGATCTATTAGTGGCAGAAATATCTCAACCTAACTTGTGAGAATTATTTCTACAGAAGAGAATAAATTCAGAGAATGTAAACATGCAGACACCTCCAATAGATAGGATGAGGATAAATGATTTTTATTCATAAGGAACATTTGCATCCTGCTTACTCAAAAACTACCAACTGTTTGATATGGATGATGTGTATCCCATACAATAAGGAATATTTTCTAGCTGAGCAGCCCTTGGTTTTGTAAGTAGTCAGAGAGATGGTTTGTCCAACTTATATTTTTCTGGTTTGAAATCTGAGTAATAGAAAAATCTGAAACAGAGGTTATACATTTGGGTACAGTTCACATTCAACAATTAGATAATAGCCACAGTACCTCTCCCCTCTAATATACATCCCCCATATTAGCATTTGGAGAGGTAGACAAAAATTACTAACTCTATAGACTGGCTAATTCTTCTCTCCTCTTGCTATTAAAATGTGTCTTGGATTTCTACAGTGGCTTAGAGTAGAAAAGAAAATGTATTAGGAAGGAACCACTAAAACCCTGAAACTTATCTTCTGAACTGAAGAAATGGTGATGATGACAATGAAGATGATTATAGCTTGTTCTTGAAAACTGCTGATACTGAAATGTCTCTTTAATTATCCTCTTCTGAATTTAAATTAACACTATCACTTAATTCCATAAAGTAGCTCTAAACAGCCTAAATAGCTTAACTGCAATAATGCTGAAATTTTTGGACAGAGCTATTAAATGTTAAACTAGATAAATATTTTTTTAAAGTATTTTGAATGCATGGGAGATGGGGACTCAAACAAGTCTCAGTGAAGGGAATAGCAATAGATTGGAAGCTAAGAATACTGCTACTGGGAATTAAAAATATTTTCAGAATGGCCCAGTGACATCAACAATTGTAATGGACATTTTATGGAAATGCTATTTTCACGTACTGTGCCAGATATTAATAGAAAGGTTCACTAAGTATTTCATGCACACTTTCAGACAAATAACAAAGCTAGCTTTTAATCTGCAATTCTTAACAGTTCATTTGATAAAGGACAAATTCTGTTTCACTTCACCCATTTGGAAATTATTCCTGTAGACTGTCATTTGCCATAATTTAATTTCTTCAGAAAATTAGACCAATAAAAGGTTGGTTTGTTGTTTGTCCAAGATAACTATGATTGCCACAGTTAGTACCTACATATATTATCCCAAAAAGGACTCTAAAAATATGTCCCATTGAAATCATTTGTTAAAAAAAATTTAGGAGGTTCTATTTATACTATGTATATTTTTATGACCATTCAAAAGGAAGTGTCTATGAAATCTAAGTATGTTTCATTGTAGTCATTGACTAATGTTGAAGTAATAAAATAAGATAAAATAAAATACCAATATAGCACATCTGTATATTCATGGACATAGTCAAGAGTAATAAAAACTGCCAACTGCCAATGAATTGATTTCTGCCATATTTTAGAGTTAGACCAACATAAAAAATTGTTCCCCTGTAGTTTAGTCGACTGTTAATAGAAATCATATCTTGTGAACTACTAATACAGATTTGGCAGTAATTAGCATTGGTTTAAAGTTTTTGCCCAGCAAGAGTTGATGTACATAAAATTAATTTGGCTGCTAGAAATGTAAGAACATCATAATGATAAAGGCCAATTATTACAAAAGTCAAGATGGCAGTATGTTCAAAAGCCTACTCCTTTGTTCATGCATGTAATGTTGATTGATATAGGTACAAAACAGATCTATGCACTGCTACAACTGCTTTCCTGATTTTTTGACACTCATGGCAGATGCATGATGAATAGCTATAGGAATCATAGTAAAGTTTGATGTGAACAAATAATTCAGTGGGATTTAAACTACAAAGACAGTTCTTTCTGAAAAGGAGATATTTCTGAATTTACCTTCAAGAACTGATGATACTAAGAATTATGTGTGTTACATGAGGTGCTTTGGTAGTTTAAAACCATTAATTTCCCAGCTCAGATCATATACTGTCAAAGTTTTATTAATTTTGGTTTGGAATTACATGTCCAGGATCATTTGTTTTAGCTTTGCCAAGGCTGTTAACCATGTGGTAATATTGCAATTTAACTGGGTTCCACTTCTAGAAAGTTTAATAGAAGTCAGCCATAATTAAAATAATTATGTGTTGTGTTAAAACATTTAGCTTTAACCATCTGAAACTTGGTAGTTATTCATATCCAGATCTTTGTTTTATTTTACCTCATTTCTTTATGGAATGGTGCATTAAGCATATCCTGAAATAGATTCCTTTAAAAATTGGTTGAACCATGTAAAATAAATAAAATCAATGAATGTGCCTTATAATGGAGTTGGATCTGTGTTTTAGGTCAAAATTTAGGATATATATGGTTCACAAACTGTCTATTCAATATTTTCCACTAGTCAGAAATAAAGCTGATGTTCTTCCACAACACTAGAAAAAAAATAAAAATGAGCAAGGCAGTTGCTAATTCTCAGCACTAATAATTTTAATGCTACTGGAAGATACTTTATACTGGAACAGTAGAGTAGAGTAAAAGAGAAGGATAATTGAATGGGCTTTTAAAGGTATTATGGATTTTTTCAGGCCCATGGATTGAATCATAATTTTTGTTTTCATCCTCCCTCTATCTTCATGGTAGATAGGAAGTTGCAGTTGATAAAATGATAGCCCTAGGATCCACAAATATCTAGAAATTGTACAATTAATCTAAAAGAGATACTTTCACTATCTAACATACCATATGCAGATTTTCCCTACTACTCTGTGATTGTAGGAAAAATACACAACCTAAAATTGAATGTGAGACAAAAGCTTCTATTTGTCTCATTTATGTTTTATGTTGCCAATAGAATAAAAATAATTATTTTTATATTCTTCATGTGTAGTTCAAGGAAGGGGCAATATATCAGTAAAAGAAAACTATGATTCAATTACTGAGATCTCTCTTTTTAAGAAAAGCTCAATTCTACTTGAGACAATAAACGTTAGTGGCACTATGACTAGTGAACAATACAAAGAAATTTGGTTCATTTATTGGATTTGATATCAGACAGTTTAAATCATGAATATGTGTCAACTTGTAAAGCATTTCTATGCCTGTTTTCAAGTTGCCTGACAATATGACAGTTAAGCAATAAAAATATAGTATATTATAAACAATAAATAACCATGACATATATATAATGACATGATCATGGAAAAATTGCAACTACATTAAAGAGAAGCATCTTTTGAAAGTATTTTTCTTATTTTTCTACAACTCTTCCTAAAGGTGATCACTTTTGATGAAAATAATTAAGATGCACACACACTTAGAAGATAATTTTTGTTTTTATAAAGTTAATATTAAGCAATATTAACATGATTCATTTCTAACAAGTAAAATTTATAAACTGTTTATAATTCTTTACTTGTTTTTTCCAGCAGAATATCATTTCCCAGATAACTGTTGCTTCTCTTTTGTTCTTTCCTCTCTCCAGATAAGATAGCAACTGCTCATATTCACTGATCAGAATCAGATCCCACCATAAATACAGCCCTCTCTTGAAAACATATATTCACAGAATATGTTTCAAAGTGTTAATCATTTAAAAATCCCACCATATGAGAAATATCTTTTTGAGTGGAAAACCCATTAACCCCTCTTTCCTCATCCTGGAGCCAGTGACTGGATGAAAATTTGGGGAGATGAACCTAACACACTTGCAGAATATCAGAAAGAAGAAAACTGAATTCAGCTTTTAACCATAGGAAAGATTTCTAAAGAGGGTGTATTTTCCAAGAAATGCATATGGAGGTGGCAAAATTCTCATGAGACCTGTACAGGACATGTAATAAGCACCTATATGTTTGAATCAGTCTTCAATTGACACGTATTTCACATATTTACCATCAATTAAGTTTTAGAATTATTTTAAGGGGCTGCTTCCTAAATGCTTTTTTCTGCTGTCCCTTTCACTTACTAAGAGTCTCTACATGTAATTATGGATAATAAAATGAGTCAGTAGTTGCTGGATGCTGGTAGGATTATTTTTAAACCAGACCTACCGATTTATGGAAATGCAGTAAGTGGGTGCACAAGGGAGGAGATATTTCTCCCACTGGAACTTTTGTAATGTAACTTCAGCTGAAATTATCTTAAACTCAGTGACTCTCATGGATGAGGAGGTAACTGTCTTTTCATAGCTCTTGAGAGATTGCCTTTGGGACAACCTCACAGGGCATGGAAATTTGCAAAACCAACACAAGGCTGTGCAGTTATTGGCTTCAGAAAGTGTAGAGTTGTAATTGCAGGAATGCTCCAATCTTGGATGGCAAACCTCAGATAAAGAATGTTTCCAAGCAAATACAACTCAGGCAAACAAAGTCACTAATCTATGGATAAGGAGGATTAGAGAGGGGAAGTAAACAGATGTTAGACTTTAACTAAAGATAATTAATTCTATGGATTACTGTACTAAACAGTAACGAAAATTAAGCAGTAACCAAAGTTAACCAGTGATGAAGGATAACTAAAAATGTATATAAATGCAAGACTATACTCCAATAAAGATCATCATGATTCAGTTGTTCATGATCAAACAACTCGACTACCTCATCATTACAACAAGAAAGAGAATGGCTGAATCAGATATTCCATGTACCAGCTGGACCGGGACTAGAATAAGCATATTAGGATGTTCTTGCCCACATAAAGTGAGGAAGGAGGATAGAATTAGGGAAGAGTCAAGTTGTCTGAGATTACAAAACACCAAGAAGTTCATATTAAGTTGCTACTAAAGGAGTTATCAAAATCAATTTATGAGTCAACTAATAACAGAATTAAGAATTCAAAAGAATCAGATATAAGTGAAATTAATATGAAAAGTTGTATTATCCAGGAAAATAAAAAATATTAAGTTTTTCTGGATAAAAAAATTGAAATAGCTTGCTTAAAACATTGCTAATAAGGTGCTTCATTTGATATGCAAGTTCTCATAGTAACATTTCTCCTTAGTCATGTTCACTATTACTTTTCTTAAAAATATATTTTGAAATTATTATTGAATGATGGCTACCAAATCTGGATTGCAAAAATCCATCTGGTTTTGAAGAATTCATCCTTGTGCTATGTAGTCATCATCTGTAAACTGAAAATCACTGGAAACTGCTCAAACCTGGCTTCATCTTGCTTGAATTTGTTCATTTGACATAATATTTCTCCAGAGTCATATCTCTTGTTATCTCATTTTTCTAAGTAGATGCAGCCAGGAATCATCATCCAACCAGCTGTATACAAAACATGTGATGTATCAGTTAGGAAAAAGAGAAATAAGTGAGTTATTTAAAGGAATTGTCCTTATTTGAAGGATGAAGTGAAAAGCTTGGTAATATACTTGAAGATTTTATAGCCATCCATTTATCATTATGATAATGCAAAAATGTATACTGATGTGACATAAGCTTCATCTTTTTGTATGTGCATCACAACATTACATACAGATATATGAAGGGATTTATCTTGAGTCATCACACTATACAGCACATTTCATCATGTTCCACCTTACCATTCCAGCACATGTTTATTGGAGATTTGGCTTTTTCCTTTTAATTGCTAAGTCCAATTTTGATCTGCAGAGTCATTTTTTTCAGTAATGATTTTAAATAACAGATACTCAAGTACGTGGAGAACATGAACATTCAGGAAGCAAACTTGAATAGGCAGATGAACTAGACACCAGATGTAAGTTTTCCTTATGTTGACTGCATATTATGAAGTAGAAGTAATAATAGAAATATGCTTAGTTAAAGATAATACTATCAGAATTATGAAGGATGTAAAATAAGATGTCCTTGCATTTGTTTGGCTTCCTAGGTTGGATTCAGTAATGAAGAACTTTATCAGTACATCACATTTTGAAAGTGATTTTGCAGTGATGGCAGACACATTCTTTTTCAGAGTATGATTTTGTCTTGTATTTAACAGTGATCATTGGTAAAGCATTGCCATTTATGTAATTATAGTTAACAAATTGTCTTTGTCAGCAACATCTGAAGATATGTGAAGTAATATTTGCCAAGTTTGTAGATCGCTTATTTTCAGGCTATATATTCTGCAGCTCTCTAAACTGTCACAAAATAACTTATAAATATTTCATCATTTTCAATAATAAAAAATGTAGAATTTTTTTTCAGCTAGATGGCATGATGGCTGAACTGTCTGTGATGATTATTTATTAAACAATTACCAAGTTCAGCCAGGATTGTTTTAAATGGGGTGTTGGGTTTATATCAGCAACTGTTTCGGTTACTGGATATGATCTAAGAAGATGATTTTAAGCATCTGCACAAAATATAACATTCTCTGTAATTATGAAATATAACAACATTGAACATTTAGAAGCCTAACTCTTTCTATTCACATGCCACTATTTTTAAAGGCACTCTAAACATTAAATGGTAAAGATATTAAAATCATTGAATTAAGTTATCTTTAGTCCTGCAGGATCTAAAACAGCTATGTAGACTTTCTTCCAATCTTTAAGTTCAAAAAGAGAGATATGGTTATGATAATTAATTAGTGTTGTTGTTAGTTGGGAAGTCATGTCCAATCCATTGTGACCCCATGGACAATGTTCCTCCAGGCCTTCCTGTCCTCTACAATCTCCCGGAGTCCATTTAAGCTCACACCTACTGTTTCAGTGACTCCATCCAGCCACCTCATTCTCTCTTGTCCCATTCTTCTTTTGCCCTCAATCATTCCCAGTATTAGGCTCTTCTCCAGTGAGTCCTTCCTTCTCATTAGGTGGCCAAAGTATTTGAGTTTCATCTTCAGG
>BHFT01008285.1:0-16130 GCA_004320025.1 Laticauda laticaudata
GATGGAACATTTTCTCGTCCGCTGTGTCCTTTTTACATACGTTTTGCATCCGTTGGCCTATGTGACAGGCCCTTTAGGCACACAGGAAAAATAATTCTATATTTACTTTGTACAACTGAATTGATGAAAATTATATGTTACATTCATTATTTAATGAAAACAACACTTCTTTTCTGAATCTTTTTAATCTTATGGCAACTGCTAAAATCATTTTCTATAGGATTATCTATGATATGTAAATGAGAGGTAGAATTGTTGGCTTTTATCTTTCTTGAGGAATAATAGTAGCACAATGTGCTCTTCTGTGTCACAAATTCCAAACTTTTTTTCTGTGTTGAATTATCCAACTGTTTTTTAACTATTGAATGAAGTTGTACAATGGTCTGGACTGAAATAGCATCAATATATTAATATATATTGTTATATTGATTAATATATCAATATCAATATATTGATACCACTTAAAGATTAGCATTTACTGCTACTTGAGTTTTCATGCTTCTGATGAAATGGGTTATAATTCATGTAGGCTTATTCCATAATGCATGTTTTTTTTTTTCAAAACTATGAAGGATACCTCCCTGGAAAAGTCATAATATGCTCCTCCTGATTTTTCTTTGAGACATAAAGATCTCAACTATATTTTATCTGGAACTTGCAACTTATCTCTAATAAGCTCATTTATATTTATTTACATGAACTATTTTTCAGTCAAAGTTCCTCTGAATGATATACAAAAGCAACGCTGTAGCCAATGCATTTATAACTAACATATTGTCAGTAACGGATGGGAAAGAGAGGATGTCGTGCTGGGGTTTTCTTTAGGCTGAATAAGTTTCCACACAAGCCTTCAATTCCAAGTATATTTCTTACCAATGCAAGATCTTGATAACAAACATGGATGAATTAAGGCTAACATGATTGCAAAGGACTAAAATTCATCAAGAACTTGCTGTGTTTTGCTAATCAAGAAACGTGGCTTCATGCATTTCATTCCGATACAGCTGTTCGAGCTGGACAGGCTACATAGCTGCACCGTTCAGTGAAAGGTGTCTGAGGTCCTTGGCAAGATCATAAGGGGTGTGTGTGTTTATGTGAACAAAAGCTGGTGTATCAATACAAGACTATATGACAGCCACTGCTCCATGGATTGGGAGTATATGACTCTTAATAATATGATCGATATATCCTCTGCAGGAATTCGTTGGTTTTTTGATTGCTTGCAAGTCTATGTCAGTCTAGTACGTTGATGCCAATACGTACCATAGCTTTGGGATCTTGTATAACATTTTTTAGTAATCAGCAGAATAAGTTCCTGATGCTGTGCATATCATAGCAGGGGGCATAATTCAACATGATTTTAAAAGAAAGTTCCCCCTAAATTCTATCCAGCATGTTAAGTTGCTTATTAGAGGAGCAAACTATTGGGACATAGTATATTACCAATATCAAACTGGCCTATAAGGTCATATACAGTTACCACATTTGGACAATCAGACATTTTGTCACTGCTTTAGCACAGCATACATTCCCTCTTAGGAGACGGGCTCTGCCTATAATAAAGACAGTGAAATCTTGCCAGAAGATGCTTCCCACAACTCAGGATTAGTTATTGAGAACACAAATTGCACATCTTACCACCCTGACCTAAGGTGCACCACTGCAACTATTCTGTGACTATATCAAACCCTGCAAGATGCTCCCACTGTGTTTCTCAATCAATCGCTCCTCACAATAGGAAGACCCAGCATGTTTTCTAGGCATAAAATGAAATTAAACCCCTCCCCCCAAATTTAGGCCTATTTTAAAACATGTGAAATTGGGGGGGAGGGTGGGGGGAACTTGCCGTTATGAGTGCCCCAAGGGCAGCCATGCCTCACCACCAGCAGCTCCTAATGGCCAATCATGGTGGAGGGCTCCCTACCCCCACCAAGCACCTTTGCTGCAGACCCAGATATGGTGCTGGTTGCAGGCTAGGTCAGCGGGTGATGGCGTGTATGGCGTGTATGGCGGCGGTGTGGATGTCCACCGGCAGCGTTTCAGTTGCTTCTTGGGCCTCCGTAGCTTCTATGGTTCCCGCTGGCACTGGCACCTCTCTTGCCAGTGCCATCCCTAACAACAGCATCTGAGTCGCTTCCGCCTTTCCCCCGTTCCTGTCCCCGCAACAACAGGGGAAAAAAACATTTTGAGGTACCAGGGAGTGCTGCTCACCGTGTTTTCGTTTAATCCCGAGTGGCTGGTTGGACGTGAGAAGAGCCAAGCGAGCATCTCTGCCGCTGCTATCCTTAGTGCTCCAGTCTCAGGCTCTGCAAGTTTCCAAAAGTCTTGGTGTACAGCCTGTTCCTGATTCCAAGTGTGCCCAGGCCAAGCTGCAGCTGTCCCTCTCTCGCCAGTCCTTCTCATCTACAACAGCGGCAGCAGCGACAGGAACTGTGGAAGTTATGGAGGTGGTATGCTGGATGCTCTGTAATGGATTAAATGATACTCCAGGGAGTTATAAACACAGCACAAAAAATTGGTTGCTCTCTTTCTTCTTTGGAAGAGATTGTGAAGACAAGACTCCTCTCTAGAGCACAAAAAATCTCCACAAACTGTTTTCTTCCTGGTCATTCATATTTCAAATTGTTGCCATCAGGGAAACGTTATAGGTGTCTTAAAATGAGGACTAATAGACTGAGAAACAGTTTCTTTTGCAAGACAATAATTGTCTTGAATCAAACAGTATATTTGTGATTTAGTTCTGTGTATAAAGTAGCATTTTTAAACTTTCTAACATATATGTTTTAAGTAGGTCTTAGACTAGGTTTTTAATTATTATTATTATTACTTTAATTTTATTTTTAAAAACTGTGTAGTGTGATTGTGATGTGGTGTTTGGGGCATTGTGTTGGAATAGTTTTTAAATTTCATTGTATTTTGAATGTAATGACAATAAAGGTTATTCTATTCTGTTCTGCTATGCTCTACACTGCTCTACTCTACTCTACTCTACTCTACTCTACTCTACTCTACTCTACTCTACTCTACTCTACTCTANNNNCTCTACTCTACTCTACTCTACTCTACTCTACTCTACTCTACTCTACTCTATTCTATTCTATTCTATTCTATTCTAATTTGGTTGCATAGAGACTTAGAACTCCCAGCTGAATTTATTCTGACTGGTTGCAGCTGATTATGAGGAATTGTAGGACTTTATTTTATGAAAAAGATGAAAGGTGTAATGTGTGAGACTGTGCTTTAATTTTAATTCCAAAATGGTGCCTCTGAATTTGTTTAGGTGCAAACATCACACCTATCTGCAAGTTGATAAAATCATTGCTCCTTTTTCTTGGATCATAAGGTAGCTAAATTGGTAGCTGCACATTCACAGGAAAAGTAATTATTCTCGTTTCACAGATGCCAGTTCTTTTATGGATGTCTGTCAGAGGTGGGATTCAGCAGGCTCTGACCAGTTCCAGGAGCGGAAATTTTGAGTCGTTTGGAGAACCGGCAAATACCACCTCTGACTGGAGATTTTACAGTATCCTTCCTCTGCCACACCACCAAGCCATGCCCACAGAACCAGTAGTAATTTTTTTTGAATCACACCACTGGCGTCTGTCTATACTAATCAAATTGTTTCCTAAAATCTAGGATAGTGTTTCTCAGCCTTGGCAGATTTAATAGCAGTAGCACTTATATACCACTTCATAGTGTTTTACAGCATTCTCTAAGTGGTTTACATATGAGCATATTGCCCTCAACAATCTGATCCTCATTTTACTGACTTCAGAAGATTGGAAGCCTGAATCAACCATGAGCCGGTCAGAACTGAATTCCTGGCAGTGAGTTAACCTGCAATGCTGCATTCTAACCACTGCACTACCATGGCTCCTTTAAGGTTTGTGGAGTTTAATTTTCAGAATGCTCTAGTCAACATGGATAAATTGGAAACCTAAATGTGACTTTTACAAACTGTACATTTTACAAATTCTGTCAATGTGCAGATTTTCTAAGTGCCTTCCAAGATTTTTTTTAGTGTGGTACCAAGTGTGCTGATAACCACTGGACTACCGCTGTAGGTTTATGCCATAAACTTTCAACTTTGATTTTGTGATTATCCAGTTATTTGATTCTATTCTATTATCCCATAGTGTTGTCACATCAGTTACACAAATTTTCTTCTTTTCAACTACCATTAAACTACCATTATGAACCAAGACTACCAAAATTCAAAAATACAACAATATTGTTATTATGGTTGGTCCCCATAATAGTCGGATGTTTAGATTGGATCTGGCATGCCTGCAATTAATAAGTCTTTATGGAAGAACTAAAATTTGAATTAGATAGATATTTATTACTATTACATTTTTGTTTTGTCTTTTTTATAAATAACTAAAAGTAGTGAACTTTTTTTTTCCAGTATTTTTCAGATAGGCGTTGGGTCTTTGTTTCTGTTGGACATAAAAATCTGCCCTAGATTATTTCCAAAGTGCTGCATAATCCTAATAAAGAAAAAAAAGACAGCTAAAGATCTGTTTTTAGTGTTCAGACTCAGCCAGATCATAGGCTTTTACTGGAAACTTATACTAAGAAATAGACTTGGTGTCAAGTGCCTTTCTTCCTGCTAGGCAATCAGACTAGGTTATCCTTGTGTTTCCTGCATCCTGCTGAGGTGTTTTTTTTTTATAATTACATGATCTCCCGCAGGATGCTAATTTAAGATTAACTTCAAGCTTGTTCTCAAAAATACCTACAGTTAAGAGAATTCTATTATATTTAGGAGAAAGTAAACTTTTCTTGTTGAATTGTTATTGGCCTCTATTGAGGTATACATAGCATTCTTTTCTCCAGTTCTTCTCCAAATAATATTTTTTGGTAGGGAAAGTGACTGACTCGCAGAGCCATCATAGCTGATAGCTCAACCTTAAGCCCCTGTCACATTGCACCAACGGATGGAAAGAGGATGTAAAATGGAGAAAAATACTTGCCATCCGTTGGTTAACGCGATGCTTCCGTTCTGCTACTCCACTGCCTCGGTCGTTTTGCCTTCCTCTCTATCCGTCCCAGCATCCGTCTATTCACCATTTCATTCCTGCTCAACAAGTTTTGAGCTGCTCAAAACTTTTGAGCGGAAAATGTTATCCAATGCATCCGTTCTAGCATCTCTAGGCATACGGGGGACATCCCGTTCTGCATCCATTACGCATCTGCTATATCTGCTAGGCATCCGCTGCACATCCGCGCAACTTCAAATCCGTTCCAGTGGTAAACGCGACGCAGGAGGAAGCGGAACGGCATGCGCAACGTTCGTAGCACGGACGGAGAAAGGATGAAAGCGGATGGCAAATCGCATCTGCATCATCCGCTCTGCATCCGCTCTGCATCCTCTACGCATCCTCTACGCATCCGCTCTGCATCCTCTACGCATCTGCTCTGCATCCGCTTTCCATCCGCCCTGCGTCCTCCCCCTGTCCGTTCCTTTCTGTGTTATCCACTCTGGTTATGCACATTTTTGCCCCTTTTTGAAGCACGATAACAAACAGATGAATTATTTTTCTCGTCCGCTGTGTCCTTTTTACAAACGTTTTGCATCCGTTGGGCAGTGTGACAGGGCCTTTAACTTGAGTTAGCTCAGTTCAGAAATAACACCTTAACTACCAACCCACATCCTTCATTTTTCTTGAGCTTAGATCACAAGTTTAGAGCCATTCATTCTAGATTTAATTTTCAGGAACAAAATGTGGCAGAATGTGCTTTTTCTAAGTTGTTCAGCTTTGGTACATCTATACCTCATTTGGCTGACTCTTGTGGATGGATCCCTAATAGTCCTGCCATGCCTATTTGTACAACAGTATGGTTATGGCTGTTTAAATTATTCAGTAGGAAATCATCATTCTTTTAATCGTGATTTAGTGAGGAACTAAGTCAGGGGTGGGCTTCAAACATTTTAGCAAAGGGTTTTCTGTCAGGTTGCTGGGTAGGCATGGCCATGGTGGGTGGTGGCCTAGTCTGTCTCCTGTACCATACTGGGGAGTGTTTTTGCCTTCCCCTTGGCTCTGGAGATTTTCCTTGAGCCTCCAAGAGAGTGAAGCCATGGCCTCCCTGGGTTCCAGAGGCTTTCTGGAAGCCAGAAACAGCCCCATTTCTGGCCCAGTTTTCACCCTCCACAAGTCTCCTTGTGTGCCTGCACTTGCTTGCATCCCCACCCTGTGGGGACCTGGGAGGGGCTGGATGGGTTGGGCGAGGCCAGCTAGGAATGGGATTTGGAGGTTCTCTGAATTGCACAGAATCTTAGCTCGGAACTCTCCTGAACCCTTGCAGCTCCCAGCAACCCACTCCTGGACTAAGTTGCACATTGCTTGAGATTCCGCTGAAATCAAGAGCTAGAATCTATTCCTTGATCTTTGCAAGCTGCTTTGGATTCACTTACTACTTTTAAATGGATCGACACAAGTGGTCAGGGAAGGATAATTATCAATCATTTTCTGAATTTAGTCAAAACTTAGCAACTATCATTTTTCTTTTCAAAGGAGATAAAATAAATTTTGGATCAAAAGAAGCAAATCTTTACGGAAGAACTAAAATTTGATGTGGAGAAGAATGATTTAATTTTCAAATCTTACATGACAATATTTTAGTTAAGTTTTGATAATTCAAAACTTGTTTATATGCATGTTACAGAATGTCAGAATCATTTTTAATATAAATATGCGTAGCATAATTAGCCATTCTTACTAATCTTAAAAATAGGCAGTGTTGTGTAATTTGCATCTCAGTGTTTTTCAGGCTATGACACTTTTTTTTACTAAGTACCACATAATGAAATAAAATTGGAAATGCATTCAGAGTTGTATATCTCATCATTTATTTATTTATTTGTCACATTTATACCCTGTCATGATTCCAAAAGCCTCCCAAATGCTGAAAAAGTTTTTACATAAGCACTTATTTGGAGATATGGATTCCTAAGAAGCATCCCAGGAAAAATTTCTTTTTAAGGTGAAATAAATTGCTGGCTCCAAAAAGGCATTTCTTTTGAATCTTGCTGGCAGGATATGAGATATGTGACATTAAATGCACTTTGACATTTAACACAGATATTTTTTAAAATGCGAATAAGAACAGCAAGATAAGATGTGTATAAAAGAGGTGAAAGCTAAATAGTTTGTACTAAATAGCTACAGAGAAACACTTTCGAGGATAGGAAGTTTATTCCTGTAGCATTTATTTTATTTATTATTTAGTTAAATCTTTAAAAAAGAAAAAAATAAGCTTCTACCCGAGCAATTCATGTCCTCAAAATCCCATAGACAATTTCTTTGAAAGTAGCTTAAAACATATGTCATTTTTTTTTTCAGTACCTGATGCCAGGTACTGATGACATTTCCAACATTTTTCAGATTTATTCTTGAACATTCTTGCTATTCTTGTTGGGGGAAAATGCCACCTGTGTGTGGTGTGTGTGTAGCCTTGGTAGATTGAGGGGCTGTGAAAAGCCTTGGGAAAGGTTGACATCACCTGGGGGTTGGAGGAGCAGACCTGGAGTGGTTCAGAGCAGTTCAGCTGGGCCTGGAGAGTGGGTGCAGCAATGCCATGATCCTCTCCTTCATCACCTGGTACTGGGGCTCAGCATGTCCATGAGGGTCTGGGTCACGTAGGTTGGAGCGATGGAATCTTGAAAGTGTACCAGCTGCAGAGAGAGATCTGCACTGTCTTGGATCGTGCCCCTGATCTCCAGCAGGACAGTTGTGGCTCCCTGTCCTCGGTCTGCCTCTCTGCCTGCTTTCTGTGGAGGTGGAGCTGGGTGGGTGTGAGTGGTCCCTGGTGGTCGCTCTTCTTCTTCGCTCCATGTGTGTGAGAGAATCCTCCACGTTCCTCTGTCATAGGGAATGTGGTAGCTGTCGGGGGTTCTCTGGCGCAGGGCGCTCTAGTGGACACCTTGCCCAGACACGTCGCTGTTCTCCTTGGCCAGAAGAGGACTGGCTGTCTGTGGGCTGCCTGAGGAGTGAGGGTAGACAGAGGGGCTACTCCTTGGGTGGCAGGACCTCACCCTCCAGGAAGCGCACTTTGCCATGGACATAGGTCTCCAGGGCGGTGGCTTTGACCGCGGCCTGCCCAGATTCTTCAGGTGCAGCTTTCCCGTACCAGGTGTGCATATGCTTCCACACCCAAGGAGGGACATCAGCAGGAGGCTCAGCTCTGTGCCTTCTGTCTCAAGCGGCTTAGCTTCCGGCTTGGTGTCTCTATATAGCCTCTTATGGATGTGTCCTTCCCCATAAGTACTCGTTCTCCCTCAGCCACTCCAGCACCTCCTCCTCATGCTCCTCTGCGATGGAATACTGCTTCCTCTCTCCCTTCTCCTTGCCTACCTCTTCCTCCCTCTGGCAGGCCTTCAGCAAGCAGGGGCCTTTCAATGCATCAGGGACTTTCAGGGCTTTGGAGCTGGTCCACACAGCAGCAGCAGGAGAAAGGAGCAGCAGCAGCAGCAGCAGGAGAATCAGCACCAGCCACCAGAAGACAGGCACCAGCAGGAGCAGCACCAGCAGCCAGAAGAAGCACCAGGAGCAGCAGGGTCAGCGCCAGGGGGTGGATGGTGGATCTATCCCTCTTGCCAGGGCTGGGCAGAAGATGGCACCAGGCTTCCTCTGGCTTTCCCATGGTCTCTGATGAAGATGTGTCTGGCAGCAGGTCTTTTCCTCTGAATGCTGGGCCTCGTGCGAGCTGCCTCCGTTTATATCCGTGGGGCTGACGCAATGCTTCCTCCTGAATGTGCAGTTGGTTAACGCTACGCATCTGCCTCTGCATCGGCTCTGCATCCGCGTCATCCGTTACGGCATCCGCTCTGCATACGCATACGCATCCGCTCTGCTCAGTTCATCCACTACGGCATCCGCCTCTTTCCGCTACGTGTCCCGCTTTGCTATGCTTCCCCGGAAGCCCTTGGAACGTGCCATCGCTTCCATTCGCTTTCATCCACTAGGCTTCCGTTGAGCATTCATTTTACATTCCGGCTACATCCTCCCCCTCCGTTCTCGTTCCGTTCTGTTTATGCAAATTTTTGCCCCCTTTTGAGAAAGCGGATTAAGAATGATGAAGCCACCCCCGGATTTTTGGCCATCGCTGTGTCCTTTTAAATACGTTTGCATCCGGTCGGGTGATGCCTTAACTGAAGCCACTTAAGAAACAAATAATGGGAAGGCACCAGGCCCAAATGGAGTTCCGGCAGATATTTATAAAACATATACAAGAATCGCTGAACCTTCCATTGCTGGAAGTCATGAATGAAGTTATGTCAAAGAGGAGGATGCCTAAAACATGGTCAGAAGCCTAGATGACACTTATTCCAAAAGAAGATACCTGATCTATTGCAAATTAAGAATTATAGACCCATTTCTTTATAAAATGCAGGATTATAAAATTTTTGCATCAATATTGGCAGAAATACTCAAAAAATATTTAAATAATTTTTTATTCATTCTGACCAAAAAATGGATTTCTCCAAAGAGACAAATTAAAGATAATATGAGAGTAATTTTGGGATTACTCTGGATATTATTGAGGCTCAACCCCGAAAAAAACAAATGGCTTTGATCTTTTTAGATGCACCAAAAAGCATTTCATAATGTTAACTGGAGTTCATATTATTACTATTGGAACAGATGGGCTTTGCCAGAAAATCTATTCAAAGAAAATGACAAGCCATACAGTTATAAGCAAACGGCAATATGATAGAGAAAGCAAATTGATTAATAAACCAAATTGAATATAAGCATATAAACAAATGATAGAGAAAGAATTGACAACTCTTATAATAGAAGAAAAAGTCAAAGACAAGGTTGTTTCCACTTATCACCTTTGCTATTTGTATTAACTCGGAAGTGTTTTAAATGGAAAACATTAAGAGAAAAAAGAGCATAAAAGGAATGAAAATTTAAAAAGGAGAATTTAAATTGGCAAGTTTCTGCGGGGATGACTTGCGGCCTTTATTTTTTAGAAGGACCCTTTAGAAACAAAGCACCAAAAACTTATTGGAAAATATAGATGGCATTTATGGGCAAGGTGGCTGGCTTGAAAATAAACAAAGATAAGACAAAGATTTTGACAAAGAATATGCTTACCTAAGAACAAAAAGAAAGAAATTGGCAGATGTATTAAAAAATTCAAGTCACGAAAAGGTCAAATATTTGGGGAGTACACTTTCGATGACAAAGTAGTACACTAAAAGAGAACAATTACATTAAACTTAAACAACAGATAGCATTAGACTTGACGAAATGAGAGGAACCTTACAACTGTCATTAATAGGAAGAATAATCAAACAATCCAAAATGAATATTTTACCAGAATTTTATATTTGTTTCAAAACAATATCAATTAGGGCTTGTAAAATAGATTATTTTGAAGATGTAAATAAATTGTGTTTGAATATATATGGCAAGGTAAGAAAGCAAGAATAAAGTTAAAACTCTTAAAAATGCTAGGAATTAGAGGCGGTTTTGGATTTTGCCTAATTTGGGAGTTTTATAGCAAGCTAGAAACTTGATATGGGCTAAGGAAATGGATAAACATTTAAGAAATACTTAGATTGTTGAATTAGAAGCGACATGGGATCTGTTGTTGGGGTGGCATGCTTTTTTTATGTATAAGGGAACTAAAGGGCCTGCTCACACTGGTCCAACGGATAATGGATGCAAAAACCATTACTAAAAAGGACACAACAGACGAGAAAAATGTTCCATCCGTTTGTTATCCGCTCTTCAAAGCGGGCAAAAATTAAATGGCATAACCAGAGCGGATAACACGGAAAAGAATGGACGCGGGTGAGGACGCAGACGGATGGAAAAGCAGATGCGGAACAGAAGTCTAGTGGATGGAAGCAGATGAGAGCGGATGGCACATTCCGCAAGGCTTCCGGTGGACTCAGCAATAGCGGACGCGGAAGGATGAAGCGGATGCAGTGCGGACGCAGAAGGATGAAGCGGATGCACAGCAAGATGCACAGCGGCAGAAGCAGATTGCACAGCGGTGAAGCGGATGCACAGCGAAGCCTAACGGTGGCCTGCGTTAATTGCGCATGCGGCGGAGATGCATTGCGTAAGCCCCGCGCCTATAAAGGGAAGGCAGCTCGAAGCAGGTCACCATTCGGAGGAAGACCTGCCTGCGGACGCATTGACTGCCTTGCCTGCCCTGCCTGCAATGCCTGCCTGCCAGCCTTGCTGCCAGCCTGCCTTTCCAGCCTCCCTGCCAGCCGAGTCTGCCTGCCAGCCTTTGGTGGCCGGCTGCCTGCGAGCCTTTCCTGCCAGCCTTGGTGCCTTGCCTGCTTTCAGCCTTTCTTGCTGGCCTTTCCCTGCCAGGCTTGGGGGCCTGCCTGGCCTGCCAAGCCTTCCTGCCAGCCTTGGTGCCTGCCAGCCTCCGCTGCCAGCAAGCAACCCACAAACCATGGGAAAGAAGAGAACAGCAGCAACATGCTGGCATCCCTGGCAAGAGGGACAGGGCCACCCTCCCACGCCCTGTCCCTGACTCTGCTTCTGCCTGGGGCTTCTGCTGCTTCTGCTTCTGGATGGAGGTGATGATGCTGCTTCTGGTGGTGGTGCTTCTCCTCGTGCTTTACTCTGCTGAGGCTGCTCCTGGCCAGTGGTGCTTCTGCTCGTGCTTACTCTCTGAGGCTGTCCTGGCGTGGTGCTTCTGCTCATGCTTACTCTGCGAAGCTGCTCCTGGCGTGGTGCTTTCTGCGTGGTGCATACGCTGCTGAAGCTGATCCTCGTCCTGCTGGTCCTGCTCGTCCTGCTGTACTCCTGGAACTTGCTCGTCCTGCTCGTGCTCCTGGTCTTGCGCATTCCTGTCGTTGGCTCCTGGTCCTTGCTTCGCTGCTCCTGGTCTTGGCTGGCGGCTGCTGGTGCTTATTCTGCTGCTGTCCTGCTGGTCCTGCCTGCTGCTTGCTGCCTGCTTGATGATGATTGTGATCCTGCTGGTTGCTGGTGCTGCTGTGCTGCTGCTGCTGATGATGATGATCCTGCTGGTTGCTTGCTGGTGGGTGGTGTGGAGGGGCAGCCCCTGCAACCTCGAAGGGCCCTCTGATGAGGGCCATCTGGTGCCTGCCAAAGGAGGAAGGAAAGATGCATATGCGGGGACGGAGAGGAGGCAATACTCCTTGAGGAGGAACATGAGGATGACGGTGACTATCTTGATGGCCGGAAGGGGACACCGTCTCTACAGGGACAACAAGCCAGAAGCAGTGCTCCTTGGAGAGAGAAGCGGAGAGTCTGGGCTAACCACTTCGAAGGTGCTCTTCGGCTGGTGGAAGCACATGCACCACCTGGTACAGTGAAGCTGCACCTGAAGAAATCTGGCCAGGCCACGGTTAAGCTGACGGAGAGAGGAGGACCTACGGTCATGGCCAGGGTGCAGCTTCCTGTGAGCGAGAATCCACCACCAGGAGCACCAGTCAGCCCCTCTCACTATCCTCTCTCTCCAGCAGCCTGCGAAGAGCCAGTCCTTTTCCGGCCCAGAAGAGTCAGCTCCCTGTCTCCAGGGCAGTTTCTGTGGAGATAGCCACGCAGAGAACCCCGCGGACAGCTGTTCGCACCGTCGGTGGGACTGTGGAGGACTCTCTGTGAGTGGGAGAAAGGAGACGGCACCGTGCCACACAGCCCTACCTGGCATCCACCCCCAGCTCCAACCTCCACAGAAAGCCACAGAACAGACCGGAGGGACAGATCCACACTGTCCTGCTGGTGATCAGGGACACCATCTGGACCAGCTACGATCTCCTCTTCTCAGCTGGTCCACACCGACTCCTCATACTCCAACCGCAAGCCCTTCCTCACCTATGTTCAACAGACCTCACGGACCATGGCAGAACCCGGTACCAGGTGGGTGAAGGACCGGATTCACCGAGCTGCTTTCCACAACCCTCCAGACCCAAAGGCACCTGCTCCACCCAGTCTCAGGTCTGCATCCTCCACCCCAGGTGTTGCTCCCTCCCATTCCAAGGCTTTCACCAGGCCCTACCTAGCGGGGCACAGCTACCAGGAGGTCCAGTCAGCACAGGAAGCAGCCCTTCCCAGTCCAGGCACAGAGTCATACGAATGACAACCTGCCACCAGTTTCCACTGATGGCCACCGCATGCCACCCACGGACTGATGCCACCAGATGGCCAATGACTGGCCACCCACGCCAAACGATGCCACCCACCAGACACTGATGCACCCACGCCACCGTTAGCCATCCGCAATGCCATCCTCACCCAGCTGCCAGACAGACAGCCCCACTACACTGCTCCTTTCCTCCACCCCAAGCCAAGCCCGGCTCAGTAATTCTGTCATCAGTCCTGGGGCTGACACCCATGGCATGGAGAAGGAGCTTCTCAGCATCACGGTGTCTGAGCCCAGGGCTTTCTGAGAGCTTTCTCAACACACCGTCACCTGTTGTCCTCTCGGGCCAGGCACCCCAGTGGGCTTCAGACCAGCATTCCAGCACCAGCCACCTCCACAGCACCTGGACCCTTCACCCCTGCAGACCCTGGGCCACACCTGCCGAAGGTGACCAAGAGAGTGCCAGAGGAGTGGCGGCTACCTGTAGACTTTATTGGACACTTGACTGGGTCATTTTTTTTTTTTTACAGCTTGTGTTAATAAAGTCTATCTTTGATTCACACACTTGCTTTCATTTCTTTTTTTTAATAAAGTCTTCGTGGAAACTTTTAAGAAATGGTTTAAGCCTGTTGCATGCTTGGTGGGAGGTAAGATAGAGTGGGTGGCAGGGATACCCTTGGGATGGGTTTATAGCTGTGGATGGGCAGGGAACCGGTGGATGGGTTAGGATATCTGTCGTGGGATGGGTTTTAAGATAAGCAGTGGGATGGGCAGGGATTACCATGTGGAAGGAAAGGCCATTACCCATTGGGATGGGTAATAGCTGTGGGATTCAAACCTCCAGCTGCAAGCATAGTGGGACTGTATGCGTCAACCCTCCCAGGTGCCACACCTATGCCCCCCCATTATTATTCAATTAATAATGTAATAAATCATCCACACATTGTCAACATAACCAACTCTTTATTAAACGCCTGTCATTGTAGGCCCACCCAACATACATGGCCATTCTCCATCAGATGTGATGAGACAGGCTGAAGGAAGCATCCATTAAATTCATCTATCATCCTGTCTTGCCACTCCACCGCTCCAGCTTGGGGAGTTGCCACCAGGGTTTCAGGGGTTGCGCTGCTTCTTTCCCTTCATGTGAGGCTCTGTTTGGGGCCTTGCACATCCTGAGTGTCTATCAGGTTTTGTCCTTGCCTCCTTCCCCAGGCCCATGTCCCCATTGCCTTGTTTGGAGCCGTCCATGAGCCCTTTGTTCTGCAAACACTGGCGGTAGCGGTGCGAATTGAAATTGTGCAGCATGCAGCAAGCTTCCACGATCCTCCTCACGGTCTGTGGGCGATGCTGATATGGGTGTGAGGAAAGTACCTGAACCTGTTTGGCCAGGGATGCAAAGGCGTTCTCCACTTCCCCACCTTGCCCTGGACAGCCTGTAGTTGAAGATCCTCTCTTCACGGGTGAGGAGTCTGGAAGTGTAGCTCTTCATGAGGTAGGTTCTGAGGGATGAAGGCATCCATCCCCCCACAATGTGAAATAGGGCACATCTTGCGTGTCGCTGGGCCGGGGTTCTGGATCTGGGAAGCCCACGATGAGGTTGCGTGTCCAGCCCCTCCTTGAGGTCACCTTTGCGGTTGTATACCTGGACATCTGAAGATGACCCTTTTGCCTGAGAGCATCAATGTAACATAGAACTTGTAGTCATCATCGACAATGGGAAGAGGAAGATGCTGAAGAAGCCCTTGTAGCTGGAAAATAAGTGGACCCCAACTTCGCTGGTTGCTTTGCAGCCACGATGCTTGCCATCTGGACTCCAACGGTGTGGGGGAAGTTCCACCTTCTAGCATACCACTGTCTGGTGCAACTTTCTCTATCTTCTTCAAGTGGTGGGGCACTGGAGGGAGCTCCTCCATGTATTCTTCGATGATGGCCTGCACCACTTTCTCTGACCCACAATGCTGATGGTGTTGTGTGGCACCTCCAGCCGTACTGCATGCTCCTGAAGGATGGTCCCTGAGCGCCAGGTGCACAGATTTCAGTGCCACCTTGAGCCCAGGTTCCAGGCTGGGCCGGAGAAGTTTGGTGTTTTGCCTTTGGTCAACCTGGGTGTCAAGCCGCTGCCCCACAACTTCGTCAAACATGGTGGAGGCGATCCTCATGAAGTTCTGGAATGCACGAGTGTCTTCATTCCTGAGCTTCCACCATCAGCTTGTTGTACAGTTCTGTACTCTGCTCTTCTCCCGCATCCATTCTTCGGACCCGACGCTTCTTGGTCGCCTCTTTTTCTTTCCCGGTAGAGGTTCACAGAGCCTGTAGATGGCTTCGCACGGGTGCCAGAGCAATGGTGGCTGCCAAAAGGACTTGTTAGGTTCCATCATGGACATGACGGGGAGGCTGTGGAAGAGATAGAGCCAGATGAAGGCTTGCAGGAGGTTCTTGCACAGCTGGTGCTGATGGTCTGAAAGTGAGATCCAGATGAGTTGCTCCCCCTTTTTATAGCAGTATAGGTTTTCCACTATGTGTCCCTTTGCTCCCAGGCATCCTCTAGACATCCTTAATATTGAGATATTTGAAAATTCCAGTCTGGTAGTCGCTATGGAAGCATTTTTCCTATCCTATAACATACGTAGGAAGAGAACAAACAGTTAGATATGGGGAAATTTTGAATCAAAAGGGTTGAACTTAAATTCTAATGCAAAAACTAGAGGAAACAAGGTATGAAGATGAATTGGTTTTCCATATGTTGCAAATACATTTCAAGGTATGATAAAGATTTTAAAACAGAAAGTTTTTATGAAAAATTGACTGATTTGCGATAACATTTTTTGACAGGTACTAATGAAAAGTTTGATAAAAATATATGGATATTTAGTAGAAATTAAACTAGAAAGAAGGATCAAGTTTAAAGAAACTATGATTGCATGGCGGGTAAGAATTTTGGATATGGGATTGATTGAGAGCAAATGGCAAAAATTGTAGTTTTCAAAATTATAAAAATGACAATGATCAACAGCATTAAAGAAAAATTTGTATAAGATGTTTTT